>JARFXV010000681.1:0-252500 GCA_031761425.1 Cosmopolites sordidus
TATATATATATATATATATATATTATATATATAATATATATATATATATATATATATATATATATATATATATATATATATATATATATATATATATATATATATATATATATATATATATATATATATATATATATATATATATATATATATATATATATATATATATATATATATATATATATATATATATATATATATATATATAATATATATATATATATATATATATATATATATATATATATATTATATATATATATATATTTATATATATATATATATATATATATATATATATATATATATATATATATATATATATATATATATATATATATATATATATATATATATATATATATATATATATATATATATATATATTCTACTATTTCTCGGAGTATAGTATATATATGGAGTTTTTTGACTTCTTTGGATTGCTTCCAACGAGACAACAGTAGTCAGGCCACAATCTCGTGTAGAACGCACATCAACCTTCGTCTCCGCCATAATGAGCAAAGGTTAATTGCTTGACCGGGAGGAAACCGGAAACCTCACCCATCCCTTATATTGGAGGGCACATGTTTCGTCTGTTGGTGGTTAAACTCATCAGGGTACCGACATATGCTCTCTCGCCAAGAATAGGGAGTCCCTCTCCACAATCAAACAACCCATATTTTCGCCGACTTCTCGTCTGATGGCTTATAAATGGAGTTTTTTGACTTCCTTGGACTGCGTCCAACGAGACAACAGTAGTCAGGAGTTATTCCCCGACCGTTGGGTTCCACAATCTTATGTGGAACGCACAACAACCTGCGTCTCCGCCATAATGAGCAATGGCTAGTTGCTTGACCGGGAGGAAGTCCGGTAAAGCGTCCGGGCTGAGATTATGTATAGTCTCTCAGCGATAAATATGTGTAACTCGGCTTGCCAGTCGAGTGTTCTATGCGATTTAGCGTTGTGAACCACCCAAATCTCTTGTAGGTACCACGTATGCATGATAAGTTGCAAGTGGACTCGTGAAGAATATATTAAAAATATTTAAAAACCAAGGACATTTTTTCCGTGCTATTTCTTCAGCCTCTCTCAAATATCAGAAGCGTCACCCATGACCGCTTTCTGGCCTTGAGCCGTCGGGGGTTTTCATCATTAGTGAAGAAATGAACAATTATTACTTGGAGTATAGAAAAAATTTCCGTGCAAAAACAGTCAAGTCCAATCGTCGCACTATATAATGAAAACTTAAGAAACAATTATTAACGTTTCTTTTTATAGTCATATAGTAATATACAAATTAGTTTTAGAAATATGATATTTAACATTCTGTACTTTCATAATTAATAACAATGCAAAACTCAGCAATATTTCGTTACAGTTCAGTCGGATAAATCTCTAGAAACCCACAACGCATTACATCTAAATGACTCCACCACAAATTATAAGTTATCAAGTTCCAGCGATGTCGGAATACCAATTTTCAAATCCAGGAGCGCAGAAGAGACTGAGGCCGCTCACGATCTACTTTCACTCTCCCAAAGTCTACCTCCTTTACCTGCGCCCAGCGTAGTCATGATACATCACACGGTATGATAACATCTAACTTTTAACCATATATGTCATTTGTATATTAATCTTTTGAATTCAGATTCCCGCAGAAGATGATCCTCCTTCACCAACTCATTGTTACAAACCACTTTCAATAAATGCTCAATCGAACGATACATCCGATGTTCAGAACCAATTTCACCAAGATGGTAAATCACATCAACTGCATATACAAGAAGCGAACAAAACTTACAGGGACCAAACAAAAATTTTCTTGTATTCGGATGGGCCTGATTCTAGTCTAAGTGCTTCAGTTGATGCCGATAGAGGTTCTGGTGGTGTGGTGGTTCAACAGAGAGAGCCGGTTATAGTAGAAAACTCTGGAGCAATTCCCACGTCTGTCCTGGTAAACAATCGACAAAATTTCTCCACAAATCAAGAACAACAAAATGTTTTATATGTGGTACAGGTTCCAAATGAAGAACAGGTTGACATTGAATTACGTCAAGCGCCTGTTATAAGCAGCAACAATAAGGCAATCGAAACAGCAAAGGTATTTTTAATTTTTTTTTGTACTTTCTCTAAAGTGGCTAAAAAACTAACTATTTATAAATGAAATGCAATTTTTTTTCTAAAAGTTTTAAGTTTCACTGATAATTATCATCCATAATGTTATCACGGTAAACCAAAAAATTCTATAATCGAAAACTGGCTAAAGGGTCTTTCAAACAGAACGGCTTTTTCAATTTTTGAATAAAATACAGAATTTGCGTTGATTTGAAAAAAAACCTTTTATTGATAATTGAAGCATAGTGGATGACATATAAACACGAAAGATAATATCTGCCAAATAACCACCTCTTGCAGCCCCACAGACGTCCACTCTTTTATCAAAATTCTGGATGATATTTTGACATAACTAATCTCTATCTCACCAATGACTCGAATTAATGCATCTTTTAGTTTACGAATCGATTGTGGATTATTTTTATAGACCTGACTTTTCATGTAACCCCAAAGAAATTAGTCCAATGGAGTCCAATCACATGATCTTGGTAGCCAATTAAGACCACCATTTCTTGCAATAACTCACCCAGGAAACAGACATTTATCCCAACATGGAAACGACGAATAGAAAACAAGGTCGCGAAAGCTAGACGAGAAATAGGTCATCTTTGTGATTTTTTTTAAATAGTAAGAAGCACTCTAAAAAGATCAAGAAGAGCATTAAAGTAAAAGCTAAAAGGATCAAAGTTCGTATGTCATCTAAGAACTTCGATAAGAACAATTCTCAGACAGAGAATATTCCGTATGTGGAGCTCGAAAAAAAATCCCCTCATGGTGAGCTACTATAAGGAGATATAATCAAACCTCGAAGCAAAGAAAACAAGGATTCGTATTCTCGACTAACCAGAAGAAGTTTTGCCGTCAACTGGAACAACAAGTAAAAACAAAACAGGAACAAATACCAAACCAGATGGGACGCTGGGCACGGTTTTTTCAAAATTTAATAAAAGAACAACATAGCATACCTAAATATATGATAATAAGAATGATATATATGTTATCAAAGGGACAGGATAGTTTAAATCCAAAAAATTATAGATCAATAACTTGTCTACCAACTCTATACAAGATATTTACCTCTATTATTTCATCCAAAATAAATAAACATCTATTGGAAAATAGTCTTTTACCACCTGAGCAAAATGGATGCCATAAAGGTAACCGAGGCTGTAAGGAGTTACTTGTAATTGATGAAATAATAACAGAGCAAGTACGAAAAAAATCCCACAATGTATCAATGGCGTGGATTGATTATAAAAAAGCGTTCGACTCCATACCACACTCACGGATCCGCTATGTCCTTTCATTATATAGGATTCATCCAATTCTAGTAAAATTTCTTTCCGGTTGTATGAATAAATGGAAAACTCGCTTGTATATAAAGAATAATAACACCATGTATTTCAGGGGGATAATCCTCTATGGTTTTGTATGGCTTAACACCGTTAAGTAGAATGTTGAGAGAGACCAGCATGAGCAATGTGAGGAAGCAAAATCCAAACATTCAGGTATCACATCAGTTCTATATGGACGATCTAAAATTATATGCATCCAACTCTAATAATCTTCTAAGTGAAATAGAGCGTGTCAGAAGTTTAGCCATACCAGCTGCATAGACTTTTACCTTGATAAGTGTGCAGATGTCCACAAGGGACAAGCATTGGAGATATTATTATTCATAGTTATTCCGTATTCTCAATACTGGAGAATATTATAAATATCTTGGTATGATGCAGTTGTTAAGAATATCTCATATAACCGACAACATGGGCTCAACACATGGGCTTTGCCTGTGGCTGCTTATACGTTTGGAGTAATAAAGTGGTCTGACACCTCCTTGAAAACATTTGATCAAAAAATAAGAACTACCTTAACAAAACATTGTATGAATCACCCAAGAAGTTCCATCGAGCGGCTATATTTGTCTCGACATATAGGAGGAAGAGGCTTACAGATTGTGGAGGTCATGTGTCGTCAACAGGAGGATCGGCCAAGATCCTATTTTCTCAGCAAAGAGAGTAATCTTCATAGAGCTGCCTATACACTGGATAGTAATTATAGTCCCCTCCATCTAGCACAAGCAACTAACGAGGCAAGCCATATAACTCCCCAGGGGCGAATTTCAATTTGGAATGGGAACGAGCTCCATGGTCGCTTTGCAACTCTCCTCGATTCTGAACAGATTAGTAAGAAATAATCTACAGAATGACTCCGAACACCCGGACTTCATGGAGAGATCGAAGGTTTTCAATGGGCTATCCAAGATCGGATCATGAGTACCAGGGCATATAAAATCTCTATCATATCTCGAGGGCATATAGAATCTGGGGTTCTCGATGTCAGTTATAAATATTCCATTATTTTTCTCACATTAATTTTCTCGTTCATCATTTTATTCTTATACTAAAAATTATTTTTTACTTTTTAGTTCAGTTTACCATAAAAGCGTGTTTTTTAGTTTTTTAAACTATAATTTATTTTTCATTTTTTAATTCATATCTGCTATAAAAGCGTGTTTTTTTAGTTTTTTATATAAGTCTATATAAGTTAGTTTTTAATAAAGTCAGAGTTAACGAAGGAAATACAAACATAACCATCAGGAATGATGCTGGAACTTATGTACTTAACAATAAACCCATTCATACTCCTACTCAGTATTTTATACTAAACAAAAAGTAAATTCCTCATTTATTTCATTATATTAAATAAATTAAAGGTTTTTCTTACTGAATGAGCTTTCGCATTCACTGTCGATTAACAGAAAACCAGCACACGCAAATATAAAGGCTTCGCCAATTTAATAAAACAAATTCTGTTTTGATTACCGCTCCGTCTAACTCTTTTACATCGTCGCCTATTTCGGAAAACGAATCGTGATCGCAGAGTCCGAAAATCTGTACGTTGGATCTTGACGTGTCAAAAAAGCTTTCAATTTGCCCGAAACGAATTTAACTGACGCGGCCTCGATAAGTTTTTAATATTGTTTCTGCTAAATTAACGTGTCAAAATACTGCAAACCGTTATTTGCAGTGCCGAAACGGAAAGGGTTTTTAATTAAATTTTCTGCGTTGAAAGAATGTTTAAATTCTCGATAAAATACAATCAAATTATTTACTGTTGAAGACTTAATAATTAGAAATATATTTCGTCAGGAAGTAGTCACTATTCCATGAGAAGTATTGTTTATTTATTCATGTACTGTGACTCGACTACTTGGGGGACTTACTCAGGGAAATTTTCTTTATATTTTAACAACATTTGAATTGTATCTCTCATTTCTTGCTTAAGAAGTACACTTCATTAAAATTCACTAATTTGAAGGGTTCACATCTCTGGAAACATTATGGTCTTCACACTTCCTTAATTTACATTCAAATAAAACAACAACCAAATTAGGTAACTTGAAATTATTTATTTTACGTGAAATAACATTCAATGACAGTAATCTTTTAAAACAATTTCGAACAAATATTTACCACGGCTACTTCTAATAAAGCGCATTCCGTCAATCCAATTACAGACCACTTTTTCAAGGGTCCGAGTTATGCTGATTTTCAAGGCATCAACTGTTGACAGTTTATCGGCATAAACCAAAAATTTAACGTAACCCTAAAGAAAATAATCTAAAGGCGTTCAATCTCATGACCTTGGTGGCCAATTAACAACACGGTTTCACGAAATAATTTTCTTCAATATATCGATTGTTTCGTTGGCTGTATGATATGTGGAGCTCCTTGTGTTGTAATCACATCTGCTCGAGATCAAAACCATTCAAATTCGAAATTAAATAATCATTGATCTCTGTAACAATCCCCATTAACAAATTGATTAATTTGGATCTTCATTAATACTGCTAGCAACAACGGTGATATTTTCTTCGGAGCGCACAATTGTTTGTCTTGTTTTTGTTTTAACATAGAGCAGCCTCAAATGCGTTCGGAATCTGTCGATAATTCGGCAAATACGTCGCTCGGTTCTTACGTCTACCGAAGTCGGATGTAAAACAGCATTTAAATACAGCTCTCACCATATTTTTAGTATGCCCCACTGTACAGTACTATTGTACTCGCACGTGAAGAAAGAAAGCAATTTTGCTTCAGAACAATTCAGGGCCACATTCAGCAAAAGCATCGAGTTAAATAGAATAAATATACACTCTAATTAGCATATACAGCTAATAGTAACAAAATAAAATCAATATACAAAAAAAATAAAAGTAAGAAAAATTCTAAGAAATCTTAACAAAAGAAAATACAATGAAAAAGCAATAATTAACACTGTCAAATTATAAAACACCCCGCTGCTTCAAAAAAAAATTTAACAGTCTATTGAATGCATGCGCATTAGGAGTGCTCCCCATGTGGGTGGGCAAAGCATTGAAGAGGCAAACACCTTCCCAAAATAATGTCTTCTGGAGACCAGTAGTTCTCATAATTGGTACATAATAATTGTTTTTCGAACGAACATCGTAAGAGTGCATACTTACTTTTTGTACCAAAAAAGTATTCAAATAATGGGGCAACAAATTATGTTTTATTTCATATATCAATCGAGTTCTAGGCCCTTCAATAGCCCGCGAAATTGAAAACTAGTCCAATGACCGTAACATTACTTCTATCGGTGTATACCTATTACAGTTCAATAGTACACGAATAGCCTTGATCTGCTGTTTTTGAAGTCTACCAATACTCTCCTTATTACATGATATCAGCGCAGACATACAATAAGTAAAACGGGGCAAAACTATACTGTTATATACAAGCCTCTTCGACCAGGGGTAATAAATGTGACGATATACGACTAAAGAACCCTATTTTCCCCAATCTTTCTACATAGATGACTGACATGATTACAAAATGTTAGTTATGTTTAAGTTTATTTTTACATAGCTACCTAAATAGCATTGTCAATTCACTATTCAATGTTTCAACCATTTCATGCAAATTATAACCAGACACAGATATGAGAGTATCATCTGCAAAAAGTCTAATAAAGCATTTATATAATATTGTAGAAATTTTGTTGACATATATCAAAAACAGCAACGAGCCCAAAACACTATACTGATGAACTGTCTGTTAAGTAAGTCTTGATCATTTCAAGGCATTTGGTCTTACACCAAAACTTAATAATTTTTTACACAGTATATCCCGGTCAATGCTCGCTTTAAATCTATAAATACACTAAGCACAGTTTTCCCGTTCTGTATATCATTTGTCCATGTTGGGCATGCATACTGAATAACCGTCTCACAAGAATGTTTTGTCCTTAACCCTGATAGAGTAGAAAATAACAATTAATTGATTTCAAAATAAGTTCTCAACTCTGCACATAACAGTCTCAATGATTTTATCAACAACAGGTAATAAATTAATTGGTCTAAAGCCACTTGGTACACTAGGCTTTGGTATTTTCGGAATTGGTACAATATTTCTGGTTTTGAAGTCTTTAGAAAATGTATTCGTTTCAAAATTTTAAAAAATACAATTAAGGATAAGCGATGACTCAATTTTTTTCATTAATCTTATCGTAATTTCATTGTGACTCATACTTCGACTTTTTAAGTTAAACACAACTTTTTTTAATATGTTTAGTGTAACATGTTTAAACTCAGAAAAATGCTGAGTCTTGCATACTTTGACATCACTGCTCCAGTCCCGCTCTTCGATACTCTGTTCTACTTCATTCAAACTATCGAAATAAAAGTTATTTTAGTTCTCCTCCGTAGTTCCGTAGTGGGCGTCAACGTCGATTCGAGAAAAATCGGCACGCCCCGTAAATTATTATTATTATTTTTATTGTTCTGTACATATTCCTCCCGTCCCCTTTACAAGCATCGATATTATTAAGGTACTTTTTCCTCTCAAGTCGCATTATGGACAGTGTAATATTTCTTTTCTGCTTATAAATTCTCCAATCCTGTTCATTCTTTGTGAACCT
This sequence comes from Cosmopolites sordidus, assembly GCA_031761425.1. Lineage (NCBI taxonomy): Eukaryota > Metazoa > Arthropoda > Insecta > Coleoptera > Curculionidae > Cosmopolites > Cosmopolites sordidus. The sequence continues at coordinate 8,056 of JARFXV010000681.1, forward strand.
CAGAACCTCTCAACCTGAGCATTTCTAAGATCTTTGCCCACCCAAGGGAACTTTCTAGGTTTTACTAATTTTATGACAGCAGCCCTATCAATAGCATTAAGCAGATTTTGTATAAAACAACATATAATTTATTAACATCAACGTATTGTAGTCCCAACCATTCCCTATCAACTCTGTAATCAACCTCGAGACTGCTTGCTCATTCAGATTCCGAGCGTACGTATGTCGAGGTGTTTCACATTCAATACCCCGAAGTTTAAGCTCGGTTTCAATAAGCTCGTGATCACTTATCTTCGGAAAATCTCTAATAAGCTCCACAGCTCCAAAATCATTGGTAATTATACGATCAATCAGTGTTACTGCGACACCACTATTGTGGGTTTCCTCAGTAACAATCTGTGTGAAACCTACTTCCCTAATAATGTCTTTCAACCTTCTAGATTAACTGCTGTTCTTAATAAATCGATATTGTACCACCCAGAAGAAAGGTTTTATTTCTTTGAAATATATTGTCATTTAGGTTGTATTCCAAATAGTTTAAAAAGTCACCTACAGAGGTGTTAGGCGATCTACAGCAGGCCGTAACTAAAAAAAAAACTTATTTATCTGTATCTTAACTGTTACGACCCAATAACTAGTGAGAACTGTCTCGACAAAAACCACCTAATATTTCAAGGTAGATTTAATATAAATAATAGCACCCCACGTATGACGATTATCCGAATAACAGACAACAGCCGTATATCGAGTTATATTAATTTCATTCTCTTTCACATCTCGTGTTACATCTATATCAGTAACACACAAGACCCATGATGGGTTTCTATCTTCTACAAACTGCCCCAGCTGCAACATGTGATTCGTCATTCCCTGTATATTAGTGTGCAAAATATTTATATTGTTAGTGGAAGCAATCAAGTGGTTGTTATGCATACTTAGTTCTGCTCTTCATTCTTTCAACAGCTCGTTTACAACATTCAGAATTTTTATCTAACACTGTGTGATCAGATATAATATGTGGTATCTTTAGAACATCATGTGCAAATTTACAATTAGTACACTCCGTTGTATTTGAATTACATTCTGAGCTTCTATGATGTTTGTTACATAAAGGACAAACATCTTGTTGATTATACTCTGCCACTTTATGTACATACCTCCAACACTTGCAACATCGCAACACTCCCATATATTCATAGACCGGAAAACTATTCCAGTCAAAGAAAACTCTCTTACTATCTAACATACAGTTACCAAACCTCTGCCGATACCTCCGGTATTAGATTACACAATTTATTTCCTTTAGGAATATACTTTCGAACTACTTCAATATTCATATCTGTATTTTTAAGAAAAGTTTGATTTGTATGCGCTCTAAAAAGTGTTCATTAGTTGCAATATATTTATCTTGAACGCCAACTACAATTATTCTGGGGTTAATATATTTAGATATTTCTACCTCATAATTATCGGATAATTCTTCAATTGCTGTTATTTGGAATTTCTTCAAAGAATCGCCATCCTTACATTGAATCATAACGGATCCCTGACCTATCGATTTTAATTTGTTTATTTCTACTGATAAATCGGACGGGTTAATTTTTTCCGTGATCGCATCCCTCGTCGTAGTACTATTCTGTTGCTTATTTTTCGTTCTAATTATTAATAGAGTATTTATATATTTTTTTACAAGATCGGTCCATGGTTTTCCTTGTGGAGTTGAGATGTTATTATGTTGCAAATTATTTAATAATGTCTGTGTATTCACCTTACCCGGTCCCGGCCTTGCCATGATGACTGTTAGGTTGTAGAAAGTACTAGAGTTGGGTTGAGAGATTTTATCGCACCCTCTGTATTGTCCAGTTAGCTGATTTTGATAATAAATTTCGGTAATTGGCAAGCGCTGCTCTGATGTTAAACGTCCAATGACTATTTGCCAGGCATTTGATGTGCCCTGATGATTGCCATAATGACATTTGCCATTATGATTTGACAACGACCCATAACAGAAGTTCGAACGCACTAAAACAATCATATTTTATTATGAATTTAAATAAAAATCAGCCAGTTTGCCCGCTTCAAGTTATTGGTCAACTGATCACACTTCTTTATCCATTCATTCTGCATTTAAAACAATTCTCTAGATGATTAAAGGTGTCAAAAAAACGTATCCTCCGAAAAATAGTTCTTCTCTCTAAGACATTTTGACATTTTCACAACAATGTTTGTTCAATAAACTAAATAGATTGATCTAATATTAAAATGTTATTCTAATATCCTTCAATTTTGAACTAAAATGATAAAAACAGTCCAACTGAAATTCTCATCTCACCCTAAGTTTCTTTTATTAAAACTCTAGTAACAATCCATATTCTTTACAGACGAACAACCGAAAAGAAGTTTTTATAGATTCCAAATCTCATCAGTCATCTGAAGCCATTGAAATCGATGGTTCCAATGATCTTATCATTTTACCTTTATCCCCTGAACCGGACTACCCTCAAGGACCAAAAGAGTTCGTGTCTGCTGCTGGTATATCAAAACCACCTCAGGTAACTGTGGGTGGTATTATTCCCAACCTGGAAGTGGTCAATTTTGAATCAAGTCAAAGGAAATCTGTTTGGAAACCTTTAAGTGAAACAGTGAAACGAACGTACTCGAGGGTTTTTCCAAACTCTGAATTTGACGAGGATGTTAGAGATGACGATTTAGACGAGCATTCTCAAGAAAATAATGAAGAAAAATCAAATCAGGCTGCATCAAATAAAAGCACTATTTTTCTTTTGGATATACCCGATATGAGAACGAAAAAAGCAAAAACAGATCAGCCTAAGATTGGGGATGATGTAGAGATCACCCCTGCTCCAAAACCGAAGGAGGATATTCCTGCAACAAAACCTTCAAGTGTGAGAACGGTGAACATATTAAAAACCTGCGTAGTTGTTTTCTAAAATATCTTATTCTATTTTAGAAATTTTACAAAGTAATAGAAGAGGACCTTGAGGATGATTTGGATCCACCCGAATCGGAAAAGACAACTAAATTTATTTGTAATGAATGCGGGAAATGTTATGCAACTTCAAGTAACCTATCACGGCATAAACAAACTCACAGGTAATTTATCAAACTGAAGAAGTTTGTTTTAAAATTGGGTAACATTTTCATCTAGAAGCCTAGATTCTCAATCAGCTAAGAAATGCGCAACATGTGGTAAGGCCTACGTCTCGATGCCAGCCTTAGCTATGCACCTGCTCACCCATAAACTAGCTCACAGTTGTGGTGTTTGTGGGAAACAATTTTCCAGGCCATGGTTGCTTCAAGGTCATTTGAGATCGCACACAGGAGAAAAACCTTATGGATGTGCCCACTGCGGAAAAGCATTTGCAGATAGGTGAGTATTAGTTTTCGACTAGTGAGATAATATAATTCAATTCAGTTGTAATAATATATTTCCTTCAATGACCAGGTTGAACAGTGAAAACTCGTTCGAATCATAATCAATCTAAGCCTAATCAAATAAAACATTTTCAATTATTTTAACCCCAAAAGAGAAATAAAAACCACTTGTCCAAGACAGTTCCTAAATTATTTTCCATAACATAGAAGAAAACATTTCGAATGTTTGAAATATAATCTCCTAAAATGTTAATATTTGGTGCATCGATTATGTCGGAGTTAAAATGTTACTGAAAAAAATATTTTCTTGTGCTAGCAGCAACTTTTTTACAGCAACAATTTCATATTCATCATCAGAAATAAAAATATTTCTAGAGAAAAGATTTTTGATCCACAAACATTCAATTTCAATGCGTGGTCAAGAAGATTTGCAGCAACTCTGCAAATGCTGCACCGATACATACCTGTGTGCTTTGGCAAATTTGAACACACTCTATTCTCTGCAATTTAGAACGAATTATTGAACCAATATGATTTAATTAGCTCTTAGGCGTTTTTGCCTAATTGATGAGATTAAAAAAGGTCGAAAACTTCATATTGAAACTACAACCACCAAAAGGATAGCTGAACCTGAGCCTAAGAGCTTATTTAATTATATAACATTATTTATCATAAATGTTCATTCATCTTTGCTAGTGAGTCCCATATTCCATATTTGACACTCAAGTCCTGACCTGTCTCCAGGTCACAGTCATCTAAAAACTTTAGGACTCAATTCATAGTGTAAAGTCTATTCTACACCAAATTCAGAAACATCTCATGTTTGAGCTCCTAAATTTTACTGTAATTCTTCGATTAAATCGACACAAGGCTCTTCTCGGAATTTCAAAGGCCCAAGCCAGTCAATTTTTTTTTATAATTTGATGCATGAATGCAGAGTCATCTAATTTATCGGTAATATGAAATTGCTTACATTTAATTTATTACTTATTTAGTCTTCACCTCTCCTACCTTACTGGGTGTAGAAGTTTGGGCTATCCATCAACCATCTTGGTGGAATCTTTCGATCTGTCTCTGACCATCACCATTGCTTCTTTCCAAACAATTCCCTGCCTCACCAGGCTTTCAGCGATCGGCTTGTTCCAAGTTTTCCTCGGTCTTCCTCTCTTCCTCCCTCCATACACTCCCATAGCCCACACTCTCTTCACCACCCTTATGTCTGGCATCCGCACGAGGTGCCGGAACCATCGCAGTTGTTTTTTCTCAATTACTTTCAATGTCGATCTAAGGCCCGATATCTCCTTTATCTCAGTATTTCTCAGTCTATCCCACTCTCATCTCGAACACTTGTAGTTTGGCTTTTTGCTATTCAGACAACACCCACGATGAACTACCGTGAGTCAGTATAGGCATTATCACCGAGCTATAAACTTTAACTTTGGTGACCTTAGTAATTTCCCTCCAGAGAAAATGTGTTTGTACATTACATAATAAACTTTAGTCGCACTATCTATTCTGTTTGTTAGATCGCAGTCTTCTTTTCCTTTCTGCTCCAAGGTGACCCCCAGATATTTAAATTTATTAACCTGTTTCGCATTTACGTTGTCTTATCAACCTTATATGAAGATCTGTCAAGCATTCTGAAACCACTATCACCTCTGTCTTATCCACATTTATTCTTAGTCCATTTTTTTATGAATGAAGACTTCTGCAACTGAGCTTCTGTTTCCCACAGCAACACCAGATCGTCCAGTGTAAATCGGTTCCTTTATTTCAACCATTGCAAGTTTATGCACACCCACTCTAGCTCCTGGAACATTTAGATCCACTTCCTTGTCCAATTCATCGATAAGAAATATAAACAAACCTAGCTCAAAATACCAATTATATAATGCTCTTAGTTTTTACAAATTCGCTTGGGCTAATATTCTTTGTTCTAACTTAATTTCTACCGTTTGAGTATAGAGATTGGATTGCCTCTCTTAGGTGTTCATCCACTCATTTACTACGTAGAATTGCATATTCTTATCATATTGCATGTTCTTATCCTGGGAGCCCTGTCGAATGCCTTGTTAAGATCCAAAAAAGACAAATAAGACTTATTTTTTCTTTCCAAAGTCTTTATAACAAGTTGTCGCGGCATAAAAATAAGATCACGTGTTCTTCTGCCCGTTGTAAAACCATGTTGATCATCATCAATTTTAGTTTCTAGCTCTTTTCTCAATCTTCATTCTAGTATAAGTTCATATATTTTACTCGTGCCACTCAATATGGAACTTCCTCTGTCATTAAATGTATTTACATCAAAACTATTTGGATTATTTCTTCTGTCCTAAATAAAAAAAAAATGAAAACTTTCAGCTACAGAAAAGATATAAGTATGCCATCAACCAAAACAGCATTCATAGATGCATTAAAAAATATAATTTCTGAGTTAACAAATTATTTTAAAGAGCACTAAAAAACGAGAGGAATATACATAACCAAGGTCATTTGAAAAGTTTTTGGTATGTCACAGAGATGGCATAAGTATGACTAAATGACAATGATATGTGTCAAGTATAATTAATTAAATGGCATGCTAGGATGTTACAGATACATATATTTAGTTGCTGGTTTGTGGTGATCGTATAAAGTAAAGAAGTAACGAAATTTTCTGAAAAATGTATTCAAATTTGAACTTAAATACGCTACGACCGATAAAATCGTCACAAAAATTCACAATGCTTATTAGACGATTGATGAAACACGAGCTTGCTAACATTATAGATAGACTGTGTTCATTACATTTTACATAATATGTTTGCCAACCAAATACACAGCTTTAAGTGCAATTCAGCTGAGTTTCTTCAACATTTCATTACAATTGCTGATTCACCATTATACCCTAGAGATGAAGCAATAGTAAGTGGAAGCAAGTAAAAAGCAGGCGTTAAGGAAGACAAAACGGTTCCATTTGCAGGAAAATATATGGCTTCGGTATTCTGTGATTCTCGTGGTTAATCTTAAGTTAATCTACCGAGCCAAAGGCAAGACTATCATCAAAAAGTATTGTGCTTCGATTAAAGGCTACTATTGGAACTAAAGATGCACAACTGGTCAAAAAGACAGTGCTCTTTAATCACAACCTGTTTGTTCTCCCGTTGTTCTTGCAAAACTCCATGATCCATATGGAGAAGTCCTTCCACATGCGACATATTCGCCAGATTTGTCACTCAGTAATTATTTCCACTTTAGGAACTTGAAGAAATGGTTCGCTGGGCATATATTGATTTAAAATGGAAATGTAGAATTACACAAATCACAACCTCGTAGATTTAAATGTATCGAATTGCAAGATCACCACGTCTAAAAATAAAAAATATATTATAAATTTTGTTTTTTCTTTTCAAGTTAAAAAATTTTAAACAACCCTCGTATAACTAATTTTTGGACACAATTTTTTTAAAACTCCTAAAAATATCAATAAGAATATCAAGTATTTAAAGGGTTGTCCAATAAGAGAGTCAGAAGTTTCAAATGAGCACAATAATAACTACAAGGGTTGCTATTTATGTATCCGGAATTGGCAACAATGGTGTTGCTAGACGCCATCTGACATATACATTGTAAAGTTTGACATTGTTGACTGTATATGTACAAAGAGCATTTTGTTATACGGACGCTATTTGTAATGTTTAGTGACTTGAAAATTTCATCTCACTCAAAAAATGGAGTTATCTCCTAAGAATTTTCGTGCGATGATTTACTGCGACTTTTGACAGATTATCTCAACAACAGAACCACGATCAATTCACTTCGGTTTTTGGTGATAAAACACCATCTAAAATCACTGTATATCACTGGTTTAGTGAATTCAATCGTGGTCGTCGTTTGCTCACTGGCGAATTTAGAGATGGTTCGTCGTCAAGAGGGTCGTCCAAAGTCGGTTGTTGTGCCAGAAAACATCGATACTGTATGCGAACTTATAAATTAAGATCGTCATGTGAAATTCCTTGAAATTGAGGCATCCTTGGGCATTAGTATGACAAGCATACACAAGATTTTACATGAACATTTAGCCGTGCAAAAAATTTGTGGGCGTTGTCTATTTGTATATAGAAATGCTCAAAAAATACAATCGTGGTACATTAAAAGCCGTTTATGATATCTACAAAGGTGATGAATCTTGAATCTATACATATGAACCCGAAGGTAAATAGCAGTCGACTGTATGCGTATTTCAAAGAGCCAAACCCAACAAAAGCTGTTCGCGCAAGAAGCACTTTGAAGCAAATGGTCGTCTGTTTTTTTTTTGGGGGGGATTAATGGGCATGTGGCTGCAGTGCGACTAAGGAATCGTAGTGCGGTCTAAATGGTACACAACCATTTGTTTGCCAGGAGTATTTGAAGAAACGAGAATAAGCAACTAGCGTCGCGAATCATTTTTCACCATGACAATGCGAGCTCTCACACATTGTACCGAACAATTCAATATTTCAGCGGTCAAAACGTCAAATTGACGGGTCATCCACTCCACGAATCATCCATGACGGGTCATCCATAAACTACGTGGTCAACGATTCTCGATGCCAGAAGAAGCGGTTAATGCGTTCAAAATGCATGTTTTGCAGATACCTCAATCAAAATGGAAAAGGTGGTATGAACATTGGTTCAAACTTATGCAAAAGTGAATCGATCATCGTGGAGAATATTTTGGAAAATAATAAAACCATTTTGCAATGATAAATACTTGTTTTTATTTATTATTTCGAATACATAAATATCAACCCTCGTACATATGATAATTCCGTAATTTTTATTTTTTCTTGAAGAACAAACAAGGTTGTTTAAATGTTCTCCTCGGCTTTATCCAGAAATTTAACAGTCGGCTGCAAATTTCACATTTGACCAGAAGTTTAACAAAACCCCCCAAGAAAAATAATCAAAAGCCGTGAGATTATATGATGACATGTGACTTAACGTCATTTCGCGAAATAACTTGTCCTGGAAAGTTTTCTTGCAATAAATCGATAGCCTGGAAGCCTATTCCAAAGATATTCTGTTTCGTTTAAGAATATTTCTATAACGTCCACAATGAACAGTAACATGATAATCGCCAACCGCTTGGCCTGGTCCGCATGGTCTGGTGGGTTAGTTGCCTGCCTGGCAATCCAATGATCCCGGGTTCGAATCCTGGTGCGAGCATGGATGTTTGTGTGTGTATTGTATGTGTTTGTCGGTGTTGGGTCACTAAATAACGCCTAGAGCGTTGACGTGACTTAAATAAAATTTAAAAAAAGTAACATGATAATCATCATCGTTTTCAATTAAATTGCTACACGCTACTGAATTGAACACAATATACATGACATTTACACTTTAAACAGTATTGCACCTATTACATTTCAAAACTCTGACAATCTTCACAAATTATCATAAATAAGTTTAAATCTTAACATTCACTGTTTTTTCCACTTCACATACCAAAAGTTTTCATGCTATAATACTTAACGAAATTCCTAATTTTTGCTAACTACAAATTTACAAATACTTTTGTTTGATATCGTATATCTCACTACATAAATTGTTCTCTTATAGGTCCAATCTAAGAGCTCATATGCAAACGCATTCCATCGAGAAAAGGTTTGAATGTCCCAATTGTCTTAAAACATTCGCTCTAAAATCGTATTTAAATAAACATCTCGAAGCGACCTGCGTTAACTGGGAAAATAATGAAAAAGTCCGGAAAGATTCTATCAAAAAGAATGCTGAGACTCAAACGATTACTGTTGACGATACTACGTTTTCGATAATCGTTGATTAAGACCAGCAAAAATTATTAAAGAAAACATAATTGGCCAAAGAAATATGTGACGAAAAAAATATACTCACTCATATAGATCATCATGCGTTCAAATATCTAATCAGTAATACAGTCATCAGACAATCGAATGAGTTACAAAGCACACATCTTAGCTATTGACCTGTTCCACTAAATTTACATCTTAATTTATCCGAAATCGAAGAATTATTAAATCAAAATCTAATCTTTTAAATCAGTTCGAAATGGAGACTGTGGAGTTTCACATCGAAAAAATAAACAGCATTAGTTTAAGATAAACTCAACAATACTTTCATGGACAATATCGAGGGACTATACTCGAAGAGTATATCAAATTGAATCATCAGTTGATACAATCTGATGCTAACATGGTTGGCGAAACGCGCGTCAAAAAGTTAAAAAAAAGTGATTTGATGTTTATTAACGGATCACTTTGTTATATTTCTCGACACGCGTTTCGATAAACATGTTAGCATCATCAGAAAATAATTCAATCTGATTGTAACATAACGTCGAGAAGTTAAAAAAAAATTATTTGGATGTTATAGATAAATTTCTTTGAGTTTAGTGTCTCACACAAAATGTTCCAATGTATGAATTGAAATATCGAAGGAATTAAAGTTAGTATCAAGGTCTAAGTTTGGAGGATATGGCAGTACGAAAGCTGTCCCTCTTTTTGAATATTTTCAAGCCGAAATTCCCTTAGGAGCTTCTACTTTTTGGATAACCTTGACGTTTTCAAAAATTCAGAATTCATTTTTGAGTTTCAGAAGCTTAGAAATTTTTGGTTTTAAATGAGAAAAATTTGAAGTTCTTCAATAGTAACTTCCCAAAAGGCATTAGTTCCACAATTGCAATTTTCATTTATGTTATTAATGCTATCAAATATAGAAGAATGTTTTAAAGCTCAAAATTGGTGACTTAATTTAACTGTATTCCGAGAAACAGTAATAAATATGAATAGATATTATTGTCAAATAAAGATTTATGTATTCAATCATCGCTTCAGTAAATAATCTGTTCGGCAAAAATGAACCATTTAAGAATTTTTTTACATGTTTTAAAAGAATAAGAATAATTTAGATCATATTTCCAACTTTTTATTCATCGTTTGGCTAGGATTTCTCATCTTTATATGACTCTAATTAGGTTTGCTTGCTTTTCTTGTTGTAGATAACTGTATATAAAGTTATCTAACCATAACCATGGCTTATTGTTGTTGCAAATAATTGCTATTTTCTCTTTGTTCTTTTTATTTCAACTCCTGTTTCAATAGCATGTATTAATATTGACTTTATCGTTGTTTTGTACATTTTTATTTTACTCTCTGTAGATATATATTTATATCTATCGATGTCGTTTTAGACATCCTTTTACTTTAGACTTTAGATGCTTTAATCACTTACCTATTGTCTGATATCCAACTAAGTCATACAATGTGATCTTCTACCTTAAATTCTGACTGAAAATTGTTGTGTTGTGTTTTTGGATCTGATTGCCGTCTCCTTCAATGTTCTTCTTCTACGTTGATTATTTTTAGATTATTCTTGTGTTTGGCTACTTGCTTTAATTCATTAATTAATTCAATTATTCATGAAGGAATGCTAAATTACACTTGTCTTATTATGATGTTGAGTGTTGTTGGTATTACAAGTAGTTTAGCTCATTTTCTAAAGATGTCTTGGGGTCACCTTCATATGAATATGAACCAAGATGTCCATATCTGAATATTTTAGGTCTTAGAGTCCTGACTTTTAGGTATTTAGAGTTCTGTTCATATAAATTATTTACTAAATTCTTAAAATGCTTCTTAGATAATTTTTTGCCAGAAAATAAATATTTACAGAATATAATCGTTACTTGAATTAGGTTTTCGAAGAATTATGCCATGACTTAAGTGGTTTCTACGACTAGGGTGATTCAGTGACTGAGACTCACTTTTCATGATCGCTAAATTAAAATGTTTCCTGTACAGACGTCCAACAATAATGTAGGAATCGTTGTTTTTATAAAACGCTCGCACGCTGTGATCCCGTGAAACAATCCATCGCTACTAAACTTAAAAAGGCCGTCAAGCGTTTGACACCACTCCCCTCCGCCGCTGTAGTTGGTATGTAACACTCAAAACAAAAACGAAAAACATTCTGAGACACCTGTTCCTTCGGCAAAGTCGAATCTGACTGGTATTTCCTAGAGTATGTTCAAATCTAAACATGTTTATAAGTTTTGGATATATATGGAATGAACTCATTTGAATGTATTTTTCTTTGTTAAATTGCTTCGCAATATACTCTCTAAAGTATTTTGTTTCATGTTGTTTGAAATTCATTTAAATTCTAAACATTTTCATTTACTGTTGTATTTTACTGCTGTTCAATAAACCCAAATTACCATGGCGATTTATTATGCTTTAATTATCATGAAACCTATATAAATGGTAGTCTACCTCATACACATTGCTCCAAAACACATAAATTTGTGTTTTCAGGTATTTGTAGATATTCATTGCTTTTGATCCTTTAAGCAGTCCAGTACTATCTTGATTCACGTTTTTTTTTCTATCTAAGATGTTTCAATTTAATTCAGAATTACTTTTGCAAATAAATATAAAGATTATCCATGAAATTTTGTGTTTAACAGGTCACTAGGTATACTGATTTTTTTCAAATATTATCAAAATGCTTCTTTACATATTTCTCGTTGGCCCGGATATCAAATATTCTTTCATTTAGAAATTGCTCAAGAAACAACACTTTTATTAAATATGTTTTCCTTTATCAAATTATTTTCACTTGACATAACATGGTGTGCTTCCTAAAGTTGGAGGGTTATTCGAAAATACGACCCGACCTTTTTTAAAAAGGAATATTAATATTTCCTTTAAATACAAATGAATCTTAAGTATGTCCCTGGCATTTTTATTACAACTATGGAACCGTTCCTTTTGTAGTTAAGAAACAGAAATCGTTTGAAGTCGGAGAGATTTTTAAATATACTGTCGATCCTGTATTTGATTTTGTTTTTTAACATTATTTCAGTACGATTTAGGTCTTGTACAAATTTAAGCAATATTACAGATATTAAAAATGACGCTTACAGAATAAGTAGAGACATTATTTCGAGTTTATAATATGCAACGAAAATTTTAATCTATTTTAGAGTCATTTTAAGATATTAGACCTAGTGGTTTTAACCAGTTCATAATGACGTTGCTCTAAGTAAATAGCTGACCAGTTTTCCAAGAAAGTTATTTTAGAGATAGTAGACTACATATACAAGAAGTTTATATACAGATTTCTGAAATAAAATATTTCCAATTTAATGAATATAAAAGGAACTGGAAATTCATTTCAGAAATCTGTATATACGTAACATTAAATTCAAAACTGCATATAATATTTCAATGCGGAATTAGTTTTTCCCCAAATTTTGTACTTTTATAAAACAATTTAATTATAAGGTACACATTAATTTTATAATTTGTATCCACAATTTGATTAATTATTATTTTCCTCTATTCTTTAGAAAATTAATTTAACTGTTTTAGATAAACTATAATATTACAACGAAATTATACGGGGTAAATAAAAATATAAAAGAAAAAGTAACAACAATATACCAAATTAGTTAGTACTTTTGCAAATGTATTTGTAATATTTCTTTTAATATGTTTTTGACAGGGTAAAAAATGTATTTAAACTTGTTGTATTTAACTACTGATCTCATTCTAGTCGCCATATTATTTATTTATTTATTTGATTGTTTATTTATACATATTTACTTATTATATTTTAGTATTTATATATTTATTAATTTATTATAAAAAAATATTTTTGTTATCGTTTTCATCATTAGGTACAAAAGGCTCACATCAAATTTAAAATCAGCACATTGATTTATATATATAAATATATATAAATATATATATATATATATATATATATATATATATATATATATATATATATATATATATATATATATATATATATAGAAAAGCATAAGCAGTGCGTATGTTTTATGTTAATATGAATTACATTACGTTTTAATTTCTTAATAAACCTCAATTTAATTCATCAGAAGTTTTCTGACTTCTTCAGGAGGATACAAGCTGTAAAAGCAAAATATTATATAAAGTCAAACAATACATATACAAACTAAACAACTTACAATGCCTAAAGTAAAGTCAAAATGTTAAAAACATAAAGTACATAGCTAAAAACAGAAAACTCTCAACACGTTGGGACAGACATTTTGTAAAAAGAATTAATACTGTTAAAATTATCAAGTTATTTTCCTTTCTATTCCCACCCATATATTCCCTTTCTATATACAGAATATATATATATATATATATATATATATATATATATATATATATATATATATATATATATATATATTCCCTTTCTATATACAGAATATATATATAAATATATATATATATATATATATATATATATATATATATATATATATATATATATATATATATATATATATATATATATATGTATATGCCACTTTGCACTGCTTCTTCACTCAAATTCGACGAAAAATATAAATATTTGCGCTCAATTACCATAACAGTGTTATATTCAGATCTTTTTAAAAATTTGATATAAAAAATTTATTTTGTTTAAATGAATTATAAACTTAAACTAATTTTTAATTCCTTTTAAACTGTGTAACTAAGAAAAAAAACTTACCTTAAGGCTTAGGCCGCACTACGGTTTTTTCCAGCGAGCGGTTAAACGCTATAACGGCGAAACCGCTCGAGATGCACACCCTGCGATTAAAAACCGCGAAACTGCGCGCGATTTTCACAGTTTGAAAATGGATTTGAAGAGAGCAATATGCAGTGGCAGTTGTTCCATAAGGGAACGTGGGCAACGTGGGCACGTGCCCCACCAAAAATTTAAAAAATGAATGATGTCTGACAGTTAAATGAAATATAAAATTTATGGTTGCGACGCATTTCCCTATCCCCATTACAAAATGTAGTTATACGTTCCCCATTTTTCCCCAAGAACAGCCGCTGGCAGTATGTATTGTTGCTCTAATACTAAGAAATAACCTGTAGTATGTACGGGCTAAGTTCTATTGGTTACAAATTGTGACGCAGTTTTTAACCGCGAGCCATTTTGTACCATTTCACGGTTTTAAAATTAGACGCAGGAAAAAACTGCAAATGCGGCCGCTTGTATTAGTTTTCTTGACTCACAAAATCACGCGGTTAACAACCACGGCGGTTTAGCCGTAGTGCGGCCTAAGGCTAAATTAAGAAAAATAAAAAAAAACAGCATTAGAAAGCAACAAAATATATACTCCTTGGTTGAAAATAAGGCTAATATGCTTTTTAGTAAATGTTAAAGTGCCTTCCACTAGTAGAAGTGCTCCTCTGCAGTTATCTTCGACGACTTTATGATTTTCTAACACACGTAAACCTTTCCTTCAAATTCACCTCTAATTTCGAAACTGCCATGATATTTTCTTTCAATGAACCTCTTACGATACAGTAGCCTTTCAGGGGCCCGGACCAAAAATGATTCAATTTTTATCTATGGAATAGAAAACTATTAAAACTATTATTATAGTTTTATATCATATTATAGATAGTACCAAAGTTACTATATTCATTTTAAATGAAATTGAAAGTTTCTTTCGAAAATGTGAATACATTTTATATGGGATTAATAGTTTGAAATTTATTAACTATTTTCTAAAAAATATCATGATCTCAAATATCTCGAAAACAAATATAAATTTGACCACAGTAAACAAGAATTATTTTGTTAGAAATTTAACTTAGAATCTACCTAAAATTTGGCCCATTGATAGTTGCATATATACACATATGAAAGGTACATATGAAAGGAAGCATTCATAGCTTGTAGAGTAATATTACTTTGATTGAAAAATAATGCAAAAACAGTTTTTGATTCTTCGTTTTGTTCTTCGACATACCACAGCTGACGATTACATCTGTAGTGGTTTCAATTTCGAGATTGTCACTGAGCTTTATTAGGGTTGTAGTCTTTCATAACAAGGAGCCCTGGTAATTCATGATTCCAACTCTTTGGGTCTAGCTCGTTTCCTCTTTTCTTCACATAACCTTTTTACCAGAACATTTGTGATCATTTTTATACAGTACAGTTTCAATTTTCCTAGAACTTTCATCTCGATTATTGTTATTCTAAGCACGACACACTGTCATATATCAAGATTGGAACAAACACGGTTCTGTATATATTTTTCTTCGTGTTTTTGTGGATTTTTCTTATATTTTGGAATACCGATTTAAGAGAATTAAATAGTTTACTTGTTGATATAATTCTGTTGTTACTTTCACTACTTTCAAGTATTGCACCTAGGTATTTGAGACTTTTTGTTTCATTGCTACTGTACATCTGTATCTTCGCTTATGGCTCTCCTGACCTCCAATGAATTAAAATTAATTTTCATTCGGTATTCGGTTAGTAGACCTGGTATACCTCGTCTTGTCTCCTGCGTAAGTTAATATCCAAAAATGAAAGAACTTAATCAAGTTAAAAAATTTATGAATTTTTAATTATAAAAAGTAAACAAATACTTTTTATATGTCCAATGATCATTTATTTTGTGCTGTTTTAAATTTGTTGTACCCTGAATGTAACAGTGGAGAAAAATGGTAAAAATATGCATAATAATTATGGGCTTTATTAAAATTCAAAATAAATAATACCATTGGGATCATCTTCCCCTCTCCTATCTGTTACAACAATAACCTACGCCCGAAGGTTTGTCTCTATGCTGACAAAAAAAGTAATAGAAAACGTGTGCGACGTATTTTTCCATCTTGGAAAAATGTTATTAAAGTTTGAAGTGGACACTGGCCATCCAAATTTTTCTGACACTTTTCAGATTTCACATAATTCAGTTTTCAATGAGATATCGACGGCATGTGTCCCGAAAAACCTGACAGAATTATTAAATTCAAGGAAAAAAAGTTTGTTTTAGGGCCGGCCCGAATGTATGACGTGAGAAATCGAAGATTTGTGTTATCCGAAATGTCAGAAACGTAATGGTAAATCAATTTCTTTGCATTGGAAACCTTGTACCAGGCTAGATTGAAAAGTTTCCGAAAATGAACACAACATAAGTTTTAGTCTGTGTTGTCATATTTATTTTTTAATATAATTTACTCGAAATTGAACAGATTAGAGTTAAGATTTCTAAGAGTATTTAAATGAGTAATCATTATCATATGGTTCATCATAGCAATAACAAACATATGGTTTGCTTTGGTTTATATTACATTTTAATAATTATTAAGGTGACTACTACTTAATTATTTTGATTGTTTTTACTGCAGAATTTTGTTTGTGATTAGGTGTGTATCTTATCGTTGGTTGTATAAAATTTCTCTTTCTTGTAGCCTATTTTCAGACATAGCAATCAAATTTCTACCCCATCAGAAGATATGATTCGTCAGTAGTCCTTTTTTTTTCCTACCGACTTAACAATTCCTGCAACTGGCAAGTTGTTTTTTTGCTTTACTTTCGAAGAACTCATTCATCGAAATAACTAACTTCAGTTTTACGAGGAATGTCTGGTATCTGTACAACAACTGTTAAAAAGTTTTAGATCGTCAGTAACCATTAGACATCATTTCACTCCATTCAGTTTAAGACTTGTATTGTTATTTTTGTAGTGTTTTGTCTCTTTGAGAAAAATAAAGTTTCACTCAGTACAATCGAGAGGTGATTCTGCTTTACGGTATCAAATGCATTTTAGTAATTTTGAAAGCAGAAAAGAAGTGTTATATGAGAATCGCATAGAATAATACTAGCTCTCTTGTTTCCCTACCTGGAACAAATCCTAATGGTTTTGACAGACTTTTGGAAGCAGGTAAGGTCTTAGAGATTAGAGGGTCTCTTATTTCTCAAGTTGACTTTTCACTTAGGCATCGTTTAAATATTTTCTTTATAGCCTAAAACATTTTTTTAATCCGATAACAATTATCTAATATTTTCAAATTTACTTACTTTTTACTATTCGGTGCTTTTTTATTTATTTATTTATCTGTTAGTCAACTGTAGTTCTAAAAAACAAAAGACCAGAAGCAGCACTCTCATTTTTTGACCGAAATATATTACAAGTCAAATGAAAAATCGCGAAAGCCTTGAAATCAAACACCGTATATGACTTTGATTGTCCCAAAAAGCACAATGAATAATAACAATGATATAAAAATTGTACAAATGAAAGAAATTGTTAATAATAGTAAAAATAATAGTTAATAATATGAAAATTGCTAATGGTGCAGCAGAGAAAGCTGTACAGTATACTTATGAATCCATCAATGTGCCCACTAAAGATGAAAATCAAAAACAATATCTTCTTCAGGTGATAAAAGACTGCCGGCCGCCGTGATCTGGTGGGTTAGTCGCCTGCCTGGCAATCCAAAGTTAGCTGGTTGGATTCCAGCGCGCGAATGGGTATTTTTCTTTAATTCTTCTGTCCGTCTTACTTCCTATCCTAAACACTTATATTCAGTCACATATACACACACACGGCCACACATATCCACACCTAAATGTCTATGATGTAGAGGTATTTCTATGAAATAAAAAAACTTATTTAAAAATTTGATAGTTAAAACTATAATATTTAAATTAAGATAAAATATAAATTTTTTCACATTTAAAATCTGTATTTAATTACTACTGAGAGCGCAAAATGAAGTATAAACATTTATAAGAATAAAAAGAATCGGGTAGTCAGTAAATTTGAAAATGTTAGGATAATTATTGGAAAAAAAGGGAGTAAATAAATTTTAACCTTCGGAAAACTTATCAATTAAATTTTTGACTCCAATCCAAAATTTTGACCATCTAAAAAGATCAATCAAAAATATTTAGTAAGACAATCAATATAATAAGCGAGAAAAAAATTAATATATAAAACTGCAAAAATAGTGAAAGAATAAAAAAAGTATCGTCATTTTTGTAGGGTTAAATGACATAGGATTTTTTTCAAAATTGTTTTTAGGCTATAAAGAAATGATTTTGACGATATCCAAGTGAGAAAAATCAATTAGGGGAATAACGATCACCCTAGTCTTACATACATTTTGATCTTATTAGAATGACTAATTAGCGAATTTCCTTGGAATATTTTAACCACTGAACTTACACAGATGTATGAAAGAACTTACAAAGATGTATCAATATAACACGAGCATACTACTCGATTCCTCCTCTGGTGCTTTGTTCACCATTCAGCCAACTCTTAAAAGTCAGACGGCTGTTGGATTAAACACACATTACTAACTGACTCTCTTTAACGATTGCATTGACCAGTGTCTAACGTAGAAAACCTCTCAGAAAGCAACTGGCCTTACCAACATTCAAACTGACATGACTGAGACGCGATTTCTTGTCAGATTCTACATTCTTGCCTAGAAACATTAAGAGATATTTAAAATATAGTGATTTTCAAGTTATATCGTTGACCGATTGACTGCAATAAACTCTTAACAACCCCAGCCGTAACGAAACGCGGCAAAGTTGCAAGAATTGTAAACAGGACCGGGCCTAATAAAATAACATGCTAAAACGTGCTAAAAATGTGACGTGTTCGGCAAGATAATGATCATTGTACCTCCGGTAGTGCTAATATGAAAAGAAAACATCTATCACCCAATGCTAAACAAATTGTTAAAAATGTGTATGTTTCTTTATTGAATAGGGGGCTTAATGTAAATACAGCCGCAACAGAAACGTCTTCATTAACGAAAACTCCGTTGTCTACAGTTAAAATTATTGTGACGAAGCCAATTAAAGCCAAAAAAGACCGTTGTGATTCTGGTAAAAGCAAATGTGTTGACGAAAGCGACAAAGACTTAATTCAAAGCTAAATTTATGCTATGTACGAAGAGCAAACTGTACCTACATTGCATTCATTGCCACAGGGACTAAGAAATGAAGAAACCAACTTTCTTTGCAGCAGAACTTGCCTCCGGAGAATATTATTTCAAATGGGTTTTGCATAACGGACCATTAATAAAGACAAATATTAACGGAATCATAAAAGGATGGGTAGATACATCAAAAAAATTCCAAACCAAAGTTCCACTGAGCAAGAGAAAAATAATTACAATTTTGCATGCTGGTTCTGAGGATGGATGGGTTCCAAATTGTTTACGGTTGTCCTCCAAAAATATTAAACCTTAATCTTTGGACTATCATGACGACATCACAGCAAAACTTTTTTTGAAGATTGGTTTATAAATAGCCTTTTGCCCAATATGTCTAAGGAAAGCTCAATTGTAATGGACAATGCTAGTTATCATAACCGCCAAAAAAATTAAGTTCCTAATGTGATACCACTGCTACCGATATGGGACATACGGCATTACGTCTTCCCCCGTATTACTGTATTTTTAATCCAATTGAGCATATATGGCATCAGGTAAAATCCAATATTAGAGCAGAAAATTTATTAAAATAGATGATTCCTATGTATCATTTACTAATAATATAGAACCACTTATTATTAATGTAGATCAAAGTGACAGTGAGAGCGAAAGCGAATTAAATGTATAATTAAATTTAAATTACAATTTTGATTGTACTAATAAATTCAAAATACACAAACCAATGAACAATGTTTTAGTCATATATAATAATAATAATAATAATAATAATAATAATAATAATAATAATATCCAGAAACAAAAGGCTTCGCGACAGCTATTCAAGATAAGGTTGTAAGGACAAAACATTATGAAAGATATATACTACACATGGATCTTGTCGACAAGTGCAAGAAGTGCGGTAGTGTAGGATAAACAATTGAACATCTTATTGGAGGGTGTCCGGTCCTTTCCCCTAATGCATACCTAGACAGGCATAATCAGCTGGCGAAAATTATACACCAGCAAATCGCTTTAAAGCACTCTCTATTTGATAAGATACCTCCACCAAATTACAAGTACACACCTTTCCCCGTACTTGAGTCAGCCAATACCATTCTATACTGGAATAGACCAATTATAACAGATCAGAATGTTGACTATCATGGGCCGGATATTGTTCTAATTAACAAAAAGCAGAGGAGAGCTTTCATAATTGACATTGCGATACCACTATCTCACAACCTCAGAAAAACTGACATGGAAAAGATCACGAAATTTGAAAATCTTGCATTTAATCTGAAAAAATTAATGGAAACTCCACAAAGTGGAGGTGTTACCTTTTGTTATATCCGCCGAAGGTCTGGTAAGTAAAACCTTTTCCAAAAACCTAGAAATTCTTGGTGTTTCAAAATGGATTACCACAGTAGGACAACGAGCAGTTCTCTTACAAACTTGCCACGTTGTTCGTAAGGTACTAAGCTGAATGGGGGAAGCTGAACTGCTTTCTCATCTTGTCATTGTAAACCCGACCAGCCTAGGCTGAGATTATCGATAAATCATGTTTGTGATAATAAAAAACGACTTACATTACCAAGAATTGAAGGAGGGAGAGGAATTGCAAATATATGTAATCTACACAAAAAACAAATATCTTGTTTAAGAACACATTTCCATCAAAGAATGATCGAATACCCGCTATATGCCAGCGTGTGTTTAGCTGATGATAAGTATACGCCCCTGAATCTTAAACAAATGGACAGACAAAATGAGAGCATTCAGACAACTGGAACATTTATACAAGAGTGAAAAAATATGTCTCTACATGGTAGACACCCCCATGATCTTGACCGTCATGAAGTCGACAAGAGTGCGTCGAACGGCTGGTTGACATTGGGAGGTCTTTTTCCGGAGACTGAAAGCTTTATATGTGCAATTCAGGATCAAGTCGTGCACACTAAGAACTACCAAAAATATATTATTAAGGATGCACGAGAATCAAATGACAATGTAGGAAATGCCACGATAAGCCAGAGACTATCCAACATATTGTAGGAGCATGTGGTAGACTCTCCCGGATGGATATCTTCACCGTCATAATCAGGTGGCCAGTAGAGTCCACCAGGTGCTTGCAAGTCGTAATAGCCTTATAACAGAGCGATTTCCCTATTATATATACACCCCAGAGGCGGTACTAGATTCAACCGATTTCAGATTATATTACGACCGAACAATAATAACCGGCAAAACCGTACACTGTAATAGGCCAGATATTATATTGCTGGACAAAAAGAAGAAAACAGCAGTCCTAATCGACTTAGCTATTCCAAACACACACAACATTCAAAAGACGGCTGAAAAAAAAGTTCAAAAATATACAGACCTCAAGTTAGAAATAAAACGGATATGGAAGATGAACCAGGTCCATATAGTGCCATTGATAATTTCAACAACTGGCATTATACCAAAGAATCTGAAAAATATCAAAACATCACATTTCTGGGGCTAGAAGAAAATCTGTTTAGAATAATACAGAGGGTGGTAATTCTTAATACCACTCGCATCAGCCGAAAATTTTTGGAGGATTAAAGCTGTTTTGGCTACGGCCCGCACTTCATATAAAATCCAGCTTAGCTGGGAAAAAATGATAGAATGGAATATTATAATAATTTAACAATATTTTATTTTTCCCATAATTAATCAGAAGTTAAATAACTCTGGCTCTGGCGTCTTTTAAGAAACTAGGAATATTTCTATTGGGATTTATTGGGGCAATATCATTTTGCTGAAGGGCAACGAAATATCTTGAAATAGACTATACAAACATCCATACCGACTTAATAATTTTAGATTCAGTTTTTAAACATGCATTTCTCCCGCCCGTGAGATATACATGAAACTTATTCAGTCTGGAGTGACAGTAGTTCAACTGCATAGCTTGTTTTTCTTTCGCAAATACCTTTTTATAAGATTATTTGACACACTGGATTAACCAAAATATGAAAGAGTTATTGATGATACTAACTTTTTTAAAGAATACATTTAGAAAAATCTTGGATGGCCAGAAAATGGTGATAATTTAAAACTAAGTGATATACAAATTTCAGAAGAAGAATAGTTTTAATAAATCTTTTGCTTGATATTTTGAAAATTCGATATAAAAATGTACATAAAATTTTACACCAATTTTATACAAAATTTATTATTAGAGAACTGTATTTTTGTTTAAACTTTTTTCTGTCTTTTTCGTTATCGTATCTTTACCAAAACTCACAATAAAATATACACATATTTATTATAAAACAAAATAATGCATTTAAAGTTTTGCCATTTTGTGCATGAAGAAATTGCACTTCTAGATTTTCAACTAGAATAGATTTAAAAGAAAAATGTTGAAGCAATAATAAACCTTAAAGTAGACTGTCTTAGACATAATAAATGTAAAAATAGATCAGTTCTTCTTCACAAATGTACCCGTCTTGTAATATTTGCTGTCATTGTGGACGAAAAAAAAAAGATGACAAGCCTGTAATATTGTTCCAAAATTGTTCAATCAAATTAGATACAACCAATTTCAACAAATCCCTTTATTACAAAACGGTTTTTCTCTAAACTGTAGGCTGTAATAAGATAGTATATGCATGAAACTATTTTATGTACCTTAGATATTATATTACAACCTATATTATTCTCTCTTTTAGCCCAATAAAAGCAATAAATATTTTTAAAACGAATTTTATGAGTATTTGTTTTCATTTCACCTCAAAATAAATCATCCTATTCATAATCCATTTCCTCCTTCATTCATTCATCCAATTTTCATCTATTACACAGACCAACAGTTGTTTTGTTGCCGGAATATTTGGAGCTGATTTCATACACTGAATCCAAATATGGCATTAATTTTTGCCTAGGGGCTCAAATTTCTAAGAAATAAAATTTTAGTGAAATATTCGTGACCGCATTTTAAGTTAAATCCATGGGTCAAATATAAAAATAAACACGGAATTTTTATTATTATATTATGCACATATTATTATATACAAAGACAAGGATTATTATATACATAGAAAGAGGAAAAATTATCGATGAGGGACAATAATCGTCCTCACAGATCTCTAGTAGCTGATCAAACGTTGGGGTGGGCATTTCCTCTGAGAGACCGGGCGTATTGTAGATTTTCTGATTTTCCGATTTTCTTTTCCTGATAGTCCACTGTCGTAAATGTTCTGTACAAGCCTTACAGACCAGATGTAGTGCTCAGGTTTTATACTGATCACCAAGCCTAACATCAAAATATCCAAGATGAGCTCTCTATACAAATTTACTAACAGTTTTTCTGTTTCCTTTTAACGTGAACTTTCCACATATGTAGCAAAACATATCAGGATGATTTACACTTGTACTTGAATTCATTTTATTTACATTCAATAACACAAATTCAATAATCTACAACACAGTACGTTTTATGTTAACTTTATAACAACTCTTTCCTAAACACAAATATCACGCTATGCCAGCTTCGATTTACCCTGCACGGCAAAAAATCACGAACTAACCTCAACTCTAGTTCAAGCGTTGAAGGTCACTTCCGTTGCCTGAAATAAGATAATATATAAGAAGGTATTCCAATCCTGCAAAGGACGATGGGAAATGTGTCAAGCGCTGACGCCATCTTAAGCGTATCCAAGGCATCAATTTAAACTTTTTATGGCGTGCCGACTTGATAGTTTGGGGTTCAAATCCTCACCATTGTTAGAATTTTTTTTTGTTCAAAAATAGTATTAAAATTATTCTGTTATTAATTTCTGATAATTATTAAGTTGCAAGGTATTTTTTAGTCTCTAGTGCAAAATAATTAATAAAATAATAAAAAATATACGTCATTCATCATACACATTTGTTTTTTAATTGAAAGACCGTGCAATAACTCTAATTATATAATTTAATCAGAAAATATCAAAAATACATTAACATTAAAAAATCAATATGGTTGTCAAAAAAAAAAACAATAAATTAAATATATTATTTCCGAGCGATTTTAGTTGTATGATGTATGCGCTTTGAGAGCTGTAAACGATATTCTTAGCTAAAGACATAACAGTACAACCAGGTAATCAGAATATCGTCTTTTACAACTCTCTAAGTTCTGCTCGAAAGTGA
Source organism: Cosmopolites sordidus (assembly GCA_031761425.1). NCBI lineage: Eukaryota > Metazoa > Arthropoda > Insecta > Coleoptera > Curculionidae > Cosmopolites > Cosmopolites sordidus. Next base: position 32,337 of record JARFXV010000681.1, read on the forward strand.
ATATATTCAATTTAAATATATTTAAGCGAATATAAGGAAGGAATATATAAGGAACTGAATATGTTCAAATTTATGTTTTGTTTTTGACAAGTATATTGATTCTTTTATGTTACTGTATTTTTTATATTTTCTGAATACATTATATAATTAGAATTATTCAGTGACGGCTCGTGAGGGAGGACGTGGGGGCGCCACCCCTCCAGCATTTGTCATAGTAAACAATTATTCAGAGCAAAAAACCATATTTTATTTCCGTTCAGTTTATTTCCTTTAACTCATTTTAAGATAGTCTTCAAAATTAAAATCTCCAAATATAGAACGCCTGTCGACCCCTTCACACCAAATAATGTGGATAAAAATTCCATCCACTCGCCACAATTTTGACATAGTTGGTCAAACGTTTATATCCAGTGACCGTACGCCACGTCATCTTTTCTCGTCGTTGGTGTTACATATATTGTTATGTGTATATTGTATATTGTTAGTTGCCAGAATCCGGGGGTTTAACTGCTTTCTAAAACATGCGATTTGGACGTAGATTCCTTGCGACCGAGCGTATCGGTAATTAGTTTTAAACGCTAATTTGACGGGTACAGAGCGTTTGATATGTTTCGCGTCGCATAATTTGTTCGCCTCGCGAAGACTTGTTTTGATTTGGGATTTACTACGTGTGGACACTGAGTAGTACTTTTTAAATAAAAATAATCACTTTTAATTGCATGAAGGTATCTGATTTAAAACAGTTAATAATGACTAATTTAAGTTTGGAGGATAAAGTTAAATTAAAAACTAACGGTCGTCCCACGCCTGTGTTGAATTTAAGTTAAGTTCAAAAATAATGTAAAAATAGGGCAAGTTTTAAATGAAAATTAACGACAGTAAACTATATGTGAAAGTTTTCTGACGATAGAAAAACAACATTTGAAGACCCATTTGGAAATGTTTTAATGTTTTATTCAAGGCCCGAGATTTGTCAAAATGAAGACATTAAAGGCTGATTAAAGATATTAAATTTTATTTTGAATATGGGACTGAATACAGCTTTTAAAGAAATTACTAAAGCATTGAGAATACTAGTGACTATACCGATGACCACAGCCGAAGCCGAAAGGTGCTGTTCGACTTTGAACTTGATTAAAACAACTGTTAAGTCGGCACGCCATAAAAAGTTTAAATTGATGCCTTGGATACACATGAAATGGCGCCACCGCTTGACACATTTCCCATCGTCCCTTGTAGGATTGGAATACCTTCTTGTATATTATCTTAACCGGAAAGACAATGCGTATGCCATCTAGAGGATATTCCTGAAACTAACTCAACGGCAGACTGATAATAGGTCAAATATACTGGAACTAATCGTTGTATAATTATTTTAGAACACCCATGCTTGAATGTATGAAATTGAAAAAAAACATTGATAGATAAGTGAATGTATCTAAAAATTCACAGTTTGTCATATTGTGGCAAAGTCATCCCGTAAGTAGCACTGGCAAATATACAGGAACCAATCGTTGTATAATAATTTTAGAAAACCCATACCATAAAGTCATATCCATAAAATCATCCCATAAGTAGCACTGCCATCTTGGGATTTTTAATATTTTACTACTAGAAATTTCAAAACATAAAATGTAATTGTACAAAACCTTTATAAGGTGTCCCAATAGGTACTTCGGAATTTTAATTTAGCGCCGTTCTTCAATACCCTAACCTAGAAATTTTATATATCGCAGGTGTCGTCTCGAGACCCGGTAATTTGAACGTGTTTCGCATTGTGCAAACTTCTGCAATAAATAACGACAAAGCTCATTTCCATCTTGCAAGTTATGTGAACAAGCAAAACTCTAAGATTTGGGGAAGTACAAATCCTCGAGTAATTGCAGAAGAACATTTACGCCCTCTTTGTGTAAAATGTCATGTGCATTGGGGGTTGAAGGGGGTATAGGGCTATTTTTTCATGAAAATTATGTTACGATACGGTTAAAATATGTAAAATGTTAGGATCCAAAGGTTTCATTATTCTGGTGGTCTGTACAGTCCGGGTATTTTAATTGTTGTTTCGGAGATTTCCACCTCTCGACAGAAGTATAAAAGGGGGAGAAGGGCACCTAGACACTGTTTTAACCGGCCTCTTTCGTATTCTCACTGGTCACTGCCTCTTCAAGGCCCACAAACCTCCCGGGCAAAAAATCAGTATTTGTTCAGTCAAAAATCAGTATCAGTTTTTGAATATATACGGAATATATAAGGTCGAATTGCAACTCCGAATGCGATTAGTTTGCTGGCCCAAGACAGTTGACCGAGACTGAGAGCTGGTTACGTCAGCCGCCAAAATATACAACAGCTATCCAAACCCCATCAAATCGGTGGTCTACCGAGTTCCACCAGGTCAAATATCATCATATTGAGACAACACAGGAAAAAAGGTGAGTATATATATTCAAGAATTAATATTAATTATATCCATTTCTCTTATGTGAGGGGAAATGCGAGACGGCTTCATATATTAACGTAAAATTTAATTTTATATACGTATTAAACAGTTTCTCTGCTACAGTACCCATCTGGCCATTTCGACCAACAATTATTATATCGTAGGTCCTCTGTATAAAATATTTTATCACATATTATTAAGAGTATTAATCCACACCAACCACCCCAAAACACTCTCTAGTGATATCTACAATCTGGCATTTCCAGGTTTGGACTTGATAGACAAACTGATAACTACCCGAAGCCGTCATACAGAAACTTGATGGGACTCAAAAAGGGTAAGTAGGAGGGAGGGTCACAAAGTAAGTTATATAAGAAATCCACAAAGAGCTAGCCATGTGTTGGCGCATTTGGACTATAAATGTATAGTATTTTATCATCGTTATTTTATGATTTTCTATTACCTATTACAAAAAAGTGCACTTTGTATTTAATACAATAATGTTCATTGCAATAATATTCACCAGTGACATTTTGATCCAGTAGAACGAATTCCCTATGTATAAAACCTTTAGAGTGGTAAAACAAATCAACATTGTGTTCTCTCGTGATTTCTGGACGGTTTCGGTTTCGGAGAGCCTGAGGACTTGTAGGTAACACTAAGGGCTTTATTTTAAAATCATACTTGAAGCACCAAGCCATCACCAGTTACAATCGACTCCAGGAATGCGCTGTTTCATCTGGCTGTTTTAATAAATTGCCCTTACAATGTCCAACGCGAGCAATTTCTTAGTCCCCATTTAAGATGTGAGAAACAAATCGACACAACAAAACACAGACTCCGTTTGTTTAAATCCTTCGAAAAAAATTCATGAATCATACCTTTGGTGGTATTTAATTCTTTTGCTATCCATTTCACATACGCATTCGCATCGTAGACGATCATTTAATGCACTTTTTTCTCCAACTTATCGATTTTTTTTGCGGACCTGGCTTTGGGTCGTCTTCCAAAGCATCACAATCGCCCTGGAATCGCTTATACCACTCGAATACATGTAAACCATCATCATCATCATAAACTCTTTTTCATCGATTTAAATGTTTCTGTAAAAGTTTTATCGAGCTTGAAACAAAATTTATCATTAGATCTTTGTTCGTTCGTGTTTTTTTGTCGAGATGTCAAAAGGTAGTGCCGCTTTAACTTGACAATCCGTTAATCGACTGTAATTATGGTGGTCTCCTTTTATAGAGATAAACAGCTCAAGTAACTGTAACGTTTGGGTCCCCCCCCCCCCCTTACATATGTACTCTCATCCCTCTTCGTATTTGCCCAATCCCGATCTTCGTCGTGCGGATTGGGCAGATCTCTGATTTTCTGCTTACATCTGCTTACATTTTCTGGTTACATGGGCGGCAACCTCTCTTATCTGTCGCAAGAAACACACCGTCCATGGTGCAGATTCCGCCATCCCTGTCCCTTCCAAAGTCCCTTGAATCGTCTTCCCTCTTTGTACGACCTGCGCTGCCTCGGTAATTTGGCCCGGTATTTGCGAATCTGGCGGCCGGCGACCACCAACATAGCGGGTTCTACCTAGCCCGTAGCGTTTACAACCACAGGGACCACTACAACCTCGATTACAATAGCCACACCACTAAGGCTACCGCAATCACTTACCGCCTACCATACACCATCAGCTATGGTGATCTAACGTAGATTGCTGTATCATTATCGTGCCGTTGCCGGTAATAGCCGGAAGAGAACGTCCGATACCGGCAGACTATTGTCCCTGCAGGATGTTTTGACGTATGTTTTCACGGGTGTGAAATGAAACGATAGTTTCTCAGGTATCCCGTGTTAGCTGAATGTCCACTGGTGGACTTTTTCGCTGACGTTTCGATGGAATCTCATCCATCATTTTCAAAGCGTTTACTTGACGGTGTTTCGACGACAAATGCTGAGTAAACGCCTTGAAAATGATGGATGAGATCCCATCGAAACGTCAACGAAACCATCTACCAGGACAGGACAGGACAGCTAACACGGGATACCCGAGAAACTATTGTAACATATATATATATATATATATATATATATATATATATATATATATATATATATATATATATATATATATATATATGCTATTAATTATATATCATTTCATTTCAATCGTTGTTTCTGAGCAAGACCTAAAGCTCTTACTCACGCACCCAGCAAAATGCGCAAGAGATGCGCAAAAGAAAGAGTGAGAGGGTCACTGTCGAACAGAGACAGAGAACGGAGAGTTCCTCGAATGTACAGTACTTTACCGATGTTAACACCACGAATGCACTGCTTTGAATAAGCTCTCGGGCTTTAGGCTACTGCGCATCCAAACCTCGAAGACCAAACTATGTTGCTTGAGCTGTACATGCTTTCAGATTAGATATTGTTTCAATAGATAGCGCTAGTAGTTTTCTTAAAAATGTAACAAATTCCGTTATGTTTCCGATATACTGTGCAAATCTCAGCGGCAAATAATAAGTTTAGTATGAAACATTTTCAGAAAAAAACGCTCCGTTATAAATATCTCTAATTACACTATAAAACAATGTCTCCTTTTATAGGTAAGCTTGAAGTATTTTGTTATTTTTACAACCATTCTTTAATAAGGTTTCCCACGTTAAGTGACTTCCGCTGATAACTTATGCTAATCAGCGTAAAGTTTATCTTTAGAAAGTCGTAATTTTTAAATACGGTCGAGCAGTAAAATTAGGCATTCAATTATTTTAAGAGGACTGGCTGTTACAAAAATTTATTTACGGCATTTCTTTTCGTGAACCTAAAAGGAAAAAAAAAATATAAATTAAAATGATAATTTAAACATTTTATATTGAACAATAAAAAAACCTATGTAAATTTTATATGCCAATAATCAAATTTGGTTGGGTTTGAGGTTTTATGTTAATAAAACAAGCCAATTCCATTAGGTGTATATATTAATTAATTGACTTTATAAATCATGGATAGATATCCGTTTCAAATATAAATGTTTCCTTGCCCTTTTAGTATGCCAAAAAATATATTAAATCAATTTCTCCAAACAGTATCTACGAGGATTGCTAGTTATGTATCCCGAATTGGCAACAGTGGGGTTGCTAGGCGCCATCTGACATATGCACCGTAAAGTTTGATATTGTTGACTGAATACGTATTCAAAATGTTTTGTCATACGACTGCTATTTGTGTTGTTTAGTGACTTGAAAATTTCATCTCAGTCAAAAAATGGAATTAACCCGTGAGAGTTTTCGTGCGATGATTTACTACGATTTTCGACATGGATTATCTCAACAGCAGTGCATCGATCAACTCACTTCGACTTTTGGCAATGAAGCACCATCTAAAACCACCGTATATAACTGGTTTAGTGAATTCAATCGTAGTCATCGTTCGTTTAGTAAAGTAGTCTAAAATCGGTTGTTGTGCCAGAAAACATCGATACTGTGCGCAAACTGATAAAGCATGATCGCCATGTCACATACCGTGAAATTGAGACATCTCTGAGCGTTAGTATGACAGGCATAAACAAGATTTTACATGGACACTTACCCGTGAAAAAGATTTGTGTACGTTGGATTCTGCATAATTTGACAATCGCTTAAAAAAATTGGTGCAATGAAATTCTCACAAAATAAAATCATAGGGCGTCAAAAGCCATGTATAACATCCACAAAACAGAATAATCTTGGATCTATGCGTATGAGCTCGTAAGCAAACAGCAGTTTCTCAGATCTTTCAAAATAAGCCAAACCCAACAAAAGTTGTCGCCTCTTTTTTGGGGATAAATCGGCATGGTACAGGACTACTAAAGAATCGTAGAATGGTTATTTCTGAATGGAAAAGTTTTGGAAGAAATAAGAAAAAACAACCTACGACGAGCTATCACACATCGGACCGATCAATTCGATATTTGACAGGTCAAAACATCGAATTGATTGATCATCGGTGGTACAGTCCTGATTTGACACCTAATGATTTCTTGTGGTTCCCGTCCGTGAAGAGTAAACTACATGGTCAACAGTTTTCGACGCTAGAAGAAGCGATTGATGCGTTCAAAATGCATGTTTTGAAGACCCCTCAATCGGAATGGAAAAAGTGCTATGAAAATTCGTTCAAACGTATGCAAACGTGTATCGATCATCGCGGAGAATATTTTGAAAAACAATAAAACAATTTAAAATGATAAAGCTCATAAGAATGAGCAGAAAAACTCCTTGAAGAATCAATTCTTCGATTGGAACACTAAACTCTAAGAGATTTATCACTAAACACTAAATCACTTTTTGAAAGTTCTCGACGCACATTTCGCTAACTATGTTAGCATCATCAGGAGATGATTTAATCTGATGATTTAATCTAAATCATCTTTGATTTAGGAGGAGGATTTAATCATCTTTGATTTAAGAAAAGTTGATTTAATCTGATGATTTAATCTAAATTCGACGTGCGTCGAGAAGTTTCAAAAAGTGAGTTTAGTGTTTCACACCGAATGTTCCAATAGAAGAATTGATATATGGGGAGTGTCGATATAGCTGATTGATTGAGAGCCCTATATTGTTTCGACCGAAAATCACCAAAATAGATTGTTCTGGGGTGTGATAGTCATAGCATTTGTCAACGTCTTTGTTATTCATGTCCTTATATTCGGAAAAACTACCGTGAAGGACTTTTACCCAAGACGATCTGTTACCCAAGGGTTGATGATGATGAAAGGTGCTGGTCAAAAAATACAGCTTCTACAGATAACGTTTTAAGTCATGGTCCCAAAAGGCGCAAATCCAATTATTCTACTCTGAGAGAGGTACGTTTGGGTAACAAAAGCATACATTAACCTATATTTGCAGAGAATAAAGGAAGGCGTGATGTTTGTAGCATCAAGAAGATACAATCGAAACTACATAGTAAATGTTTTCATTATAATGTATTATTATTTTTAAGTGACAAAAAAAAATGTTTTTTTGAATTCCACGAAGCAAACGTTTAATCTAATATTTTTTTTATTACTTGCATTTTTAACCAAGTTCCTAAAGTCTATTCACCGAAGAAAGACAGTCGACATAAACAATGACCAACGCGTGATCAGCACGTGATACTTTAGCCAGAAACGCTGAGCACCCCTGAATCACCAATGAAAACCCAGATGATAGGCAGATTGCCGTTCGACAGAAATACAGGAATTGCGGCAATAACTCATACACTGCCGTGAGTTTTTTTCATTTATTGAATTGCATTCGATTTATTAATAATTGTATTTGGTTCCATAAAATGTCTGATACGGACACAGCTGATGAAGTTGTCGATATTAGCTATACCCCTCCAAAAAAGAGGACAGTCCTTAGTGGGGTCCTGTAATAATCACGTGCAATATGCGTGAATATGTTTGGGTTTAGTTTCTTTCTTCAATAAATACGCTATAACATTGTAATACATAAAGTTCCTGACGGTACAAATTAGTTCAGTAAGGTCTTAGCAATAGTACTTCTAGGCATAATAAAAATCTAAAAAAAATACTGCAATTGTAGAAAATTTAAAAAAAAGGATATTCCGATAGGAAAAGGTTAAAATGATTCCTATATACTGCCAAAATAAAAATAAACTAAAAACTAGTCGGCACGTTTCAGATCATCCATGGCCCGACTAATCCAGGATTTTCAAAAAATAAAAACAAAATATTTAAATCAGCACTAACATCAAGCGATGTGGGCCAGATTTGCTGGCGACCTACATCGCATTGGAATTTAAACAATAATTCGAAAACATATTCCTTGTGCTAACAATTTCAAACTAGATTGGATGATCATTTTAGATAAGCTCGCAAAAATAAATGTTGTCTTGCAACAGATTCCGCATGCCGCTGCTAAACCAACAAGTTAAGGTGGAAATAATATTTTAATTGCGACAGACATCAAGAGTTTTATTGGGTAATATTAAAACATAGAATAAAGAATGCAGAAAATTTACCCAAGAAAAATGTGTTGTGCTCCAAGAAAGCATATTTCTTAAAACCCCCTTTTTCGGGGGCAAAAATGTTCGCACAAATATGCTTTTCAAATATTCCAGCGGTGTGACAGAAAATTTAAAATGAAATCGAACAAAAATATGACTTCTTCTTTACGGTCGTTTCGTATTCATAGAAAAAAATAAATTTTAGGCGACCTTGTTAAGCTCGAGCTGTTTATGATACACTTTAAGGTCTCCGAGGGTCTTCTAGTCAAATAATCATTACTGCTACATAATGGTAAAATATACTTTCTCATGAATTTTAAATTTTTCCACCTTGGGAAAGTAAGAAAGCTGAATGCTTCCGTTCGAAATTTATTGAAAAAGCATTTACTTATTTTTTTTTTGCTTCTAGTATTTATTCTCGAACGCAAGGGAGAAAAGTTAGCTTTTAAAAATTTCATAACTAAATAAACATCTGTTGTTGTTAGAGGTGTGAGAATTTTATTAATAATGCATACAGAAAGTGGATAAAAGATGATTGAGATTTTATTTAAAATAACGAAAATCTTTAAGTAAAAAAGGAAAGATTTATAAAACCTACCTTTTAAAACGTATTTAGGGAATATATAAAAGTATGATTCGTTTGTTGTTCTTAAAGAGCATAGATGAATTGTTCATGAAGCAAACTTATTTCAAATTTATACAAGGTGTCTCTCCCATTTGTTGACTACAAGCTTGGTTTTGTAGGCCGATAGATGAAATGACAGTTTCTATTTTACGCTAGTTTTCTTTACGCTTGTTGGGCAACTATCGTTTGTAACACTTCGGTTTACCTAGTAATTTGACGTATACTGGTTGTTGAATTCTTAGTAACAGAATCTAACACTTATTAATCTAAATCTACTGACAAATTCACTTCTTTGTCGAAAAGATAATTACATAATCTGCTTTCTCGAAAATGTCTCTGTACTTCCATATCCTGTAATGAGGTATCATATATATGATGATATATATATATATATATATATATATCATCATCAGCCCGTATCGATCCACTGCAGGATGAAGGCCTGCTTCCAACTTTCACGGTCGTGGGCTTTCCTCTGCCACTCGGGTCCAATATACTTAACGATGTCATCAATCCATCGTGATTTCGGTCTTCTTCGCGGACGTTTGCGATCAAGCGGTATCCACTCCAGGATTGTCTTGGTCCATCTGTCGTCCTATAGCCTCGCTATATGACCTGCCCATCTCCATTTCAATTGCTTTACTCTTTCAATGATGTCACAGACTTTTGTTCGTTCCCTGATCCATGCGCAGGACTTTCTGTCTCGTCTTGTAATGCCAAGCATACATCTTTCCATTCCCCTCTGTGCCACTCGAAGTTTTTGAATTGATTGCGATGTGAGTGTCCAGGTTTCACTTCCGTATGTCATAACGGGTAGAACGCACTGATCGAAGACCTTTCTTTTCAGGCAAAGTGGGAGTCTGCTCTTAAACACTACATTGAGCCTACCAAATGCCTGCCAGCCACATTTAACACGCCGTTCCACCTCCCGGCCGGTATTCCCCATTGAAATCCTCTGCCCGAGATATATAAAGCTGTCCACAATCTCCAAATCCCTTCGCAGCTGAAACGGCTACCAAACAAGCAAATAGCCCAGTTGACAAATATCGTCAACGCTTCTTTCAGACTTCAGCACTTTCCAGCTATATGGAAACATGCCCAAATCATAGTAATCCCGAAAAAAGGAAAAAGCCCAAAAGAGCCAAGTAGCTATAGACCCATTAGCTTGCTTAGCGCACTCGGCAAGATCGTCGAGAGGGCGACATTACACGCTCTCAACGTCGTTCTTGCCGACAAGAACATACTGCCGGACGAACAGCTCGGTTTCCGAAGGGGCATGCGGCCGTCCACCAGGCGGCACGGCTCGCGACGGAAATCAGGCAGGGTTTCGGTGGCAGGCGCCATACGGGAGCCGTCTTCTTAGACCTCTCGCAAGCCTTCGACAAAGTCTGGCATCTCGGACTCATAGTCAAGATGCTCAGGCTGGGTATACCAACAGACCTAGTCAAGCTATTGGCATCGTTCCTGACTGGACGCACTTTCCAAGTGCTCGTCGATGGTACTTTGTCTTCAGTCCAGCGAATCGAAGCGGGAGTACCGCAAGGATCCCCTCTTGCCCCAGTAATCTTCAACGTCTACATGGCGGACTATCCAAAAATTCCGCATGTAAAGACTGCATTCTATGCTGACGATACCGCTTTTTATACGTCAGCCCCCGGGACCTGGCTGATCACATCCAGGCTCCAAAGGCAGACGTTAAAAGCCCTAAAATGGCTAGCCTACTGGAGGTTAACAATAAATCGCAGCAAAACCCAGGCTGTCCTCTTCACAAGAAGACAGCCGATAATCAGACAGAATATCCGCATCTACGGAGTCCCCATCAAATGGGCCAGATCGGCACACTACCTGGGCCTTGAGTTCGACAAGGCCCTCACGTGGGTGCCGCACCTAAAGAAGGCAACCGGGAAAGCAAGAGCCATGGCTCGTCTGCTTTACCCCCTAATGAACGGCAAAAGTAAGCTCTCGCTGAACATCCGAATAACCCTGTATAAAATCATGGTCCGATCCGTCCTCACCTACGGATCTCAGGCCTGGTTCCCGTACCTCCCCCCAACGTCGATTGCAAATCTGCAATCGTTCCAGTCACGTGGTCTTCGCACAATAGTAGGTGCCCCATGGTTTGTAAGGAATGCGCAAATCCATCGGGAAACTGACACACCAGAGCTTCAGACATTCCTGTCCAGACTACTGGACAAATTCCTAGCGACGGCGTCCCTTTCGGACATATATATATATATATATATATATATATATATATATATATATATATATATATATATATATATATATATATATATATATATCTGTATATATATATATATATATATATATATATATATATATATATATATATATATATATATATATATATATATATATATATATATATATATCTGTATATATATATATATATATATATATATATATATATATATATATATATATATATCTGTATATATATATATATATATATATATATATATATATATATATATATATATCTGTATATATATATATATATATATATATATATATATATATATATATATATATATGTATATATACATTATATCACAAAAATGATTAATCGATCATCTCAGCCTAGGCTGGTCGGATTTACAATGCCAAGATGAGAAAGCAGTTGAGCTTCTCCCATTCAGCTTAGTACCTTACGAACAATGTGGCAAGATTGTAAGAGAACTGCTCGTTGTTCTACTCTGATAATCGATTTTGAAACACCAAGAATTTCCAGGTTTTTGGAAAAGGTTTTGCTTATTAGGCCTTCGGCAGATATAACAAAAGGTAATACCTCCACTTTCTGGAATTACCATTGATTTTTCAGATCAAATGCAAGATTTTCGTACTTCGTGACCTTTTCTATTTCAGTTTTTCTGATATGGTGAGAGTGTGGCATCGTGGTTATTATTATTATTCTTATCGACTTGGTGTCACTCTCTCAGCTGAAAAAGCTGGAAACCATAAACAGATTCCTCTTTCGCGACGTTGGAGTTCGGCTCGGAACCTGGGGATAAATTTCATCATAACCCAACATTCCGTTGGCATTAAGACAAAAATGTTCGAACTATGTGGGAGGTTTGCAACAATATAGCCTGTTGTCCCACTTTTATGACATTTCTATTTAATCCACAATTTGTTAAACTTTTGGAGAATCTGTGGCTCACCAATCCCTCTGCGGAAATTACAAAAGGTACGATGTTGACTTTTTCAAGTTGCCAGATGTTCTTCAATTCATAAGAAATATTCTCATACTTAGAAACGTTTTCCACCTCCGTTTTATGTGTATTGTGAGACAGTGGTATGATAATATCAATAATTGTTCCCCGCTTTTCTTTTTTATTTATTAAGCCTATGTCTGGTCTATTGTAGTCGACAGCCGTGTCAGGACCAGGCGCACGCCAATTCGTCAAGGACTTGGTACATTTCATAATATCATCTGTTGTGTTTTGAATCTTATTATAATTATATATATTTCCACAAAACTATTCCTGTACAATCATGAAAAATTATAACAATATTTAAACACGGCATATAAGCGATAATATAATCAAACATATTTAGGTTTAACCTGCTCCACTGACCTTGTACCACATCCCCAAAAAAAGAAACACATTCCCACACCCGCATAATGGCAATTAATGTTTTTTTTTCCATATCACCATTCCGCTATGATTTGTTAACGAAAGACCGGCCTTTATTTTCGTTAGACATGTAATCTTTTCCCTTTTAGATTCCTTAATATTGTCAGTAATTCATTTAGAACTCGACTTGTCTTTCGTGACCGACATTTCATCGGGTGGAAAGATCTTGTAGCTTATTCCGAAGAGCTTTCTATTTTGTGACACTTAAAAATTATGCTCAGATATAATTTAAATTAAAGCTGGACACTTTAGCGGAGATAACGTGCCACAAAAAGGTAATTAGTTCTATGGGATAATTGAAATTGGGAAATATTTTACGGAAAAAAACAATTAAAGAACAGTTAAACATGTTTTAGGGTAATAAAGCTTCCAAATGCTATGAGATCTTGAAAGTTTTACACTAGAAAAAAAAATGATAAAAACGCTACCAAAATTTTATTTTATTGAATTAATGTTTAAATGACTGTATATGGTACATCATGGCAGTATTATGTAATGATACAAATTAAGAAATTCCAAATAAATGCTACACAGTAAAAAAACACAAGAACATTCTTCCATGCTCCACTCAAAAATGTACCCTTGTCTTTAGCTGCCATCAAACATCAACAAGCGTTTCTCGATGCCAGTTTCTGGTCTTAAGCCGTAATCATGTCATCCATGCGACACCCTAGTATTTAATAGGCTGTCAAAAGTTCATCTATGAGGTTTCTATAGTTTTCATTTTTGCCCAACTTTGATCTTGATGTCCAATTTGGCACTTAAAATATAAAAGATAATTTATATATTAGACTACTATGAAAATAAAGATATAAGTGTAGTGGATGCCTAAAATAATGCTTGAAAAATGTTATTTTATATTTTTTAGGAGACCTCTTACAACATAGGAATTGTTAACTTGCTGGAAGAATCTGATATGGAAGAATCTATCGATATCACCTTATTTCCGTCGACGAGGTAAAAATTCCAAGATATAAATATAGTAAATGTTGGCAGTGTGAATTTGTTGCGTCTGGTCTCCTAACTGTGTGTTCGCAAGTTCAATTAGTTTCCGCGTAATAATGAAAGAAAATAAGTTTTATTTTCGAAACCCAAAATAAAAATCCAAAAAAGACTTTTTCAAAAGACAAGTTTGAATGAAAATAGAAAAAGCCAAGGATTTAGAAAAAAAAACGTCTTTGGAAACCTACTCAATTCGAAGTAGAGCATAGAAGAAATGGTGGAATTAGGAGCACATTCTTTTGAATTTTTCAAGTTGTTTTGGCCATTAGAATTTGTAGAGGAGATATGCAATGAGTCAATAAAATACTCGAAGTATAAAGATAGAAATGATTCATATACGGTATCACCAGAAGATATTTACAAGTTCTTGGCCTTCTTGCTTTTATCTGGATGTATAAAATTGCTATATAGAAGTACTTCTATTTGGAAAATATTATCGGATACTTACCAAAATGCTGTTTCCAATGTTATGTCTCGAGATAGATTCCTATAAATCTTCATTTCAGTGATAACAACACTACTGATCCAGGGGATAAATGTAAAAAAGCAAGGCCACTAATAAATCACATGTCCTCAAAATTTCAACAATAGGCTGATTCATTACCTCAAACCCTGCTCCTTGGATGAACCTATGGAACCATATTATGGTCGTCATAATTTCAAAGAGTTCGTTAGGAGAAAACCGATACGTTTTGAATTTAAGTTTTGGTGTTCGATTAATCCAAATAGTTACTGCGTGAAATTAGAGTTTTACAAAGGAAAAAGATTCAAATATGACCTTGGGAAGTTCAGTTACAAAGAGAATGGCATTAGGATTTGTCCCTGAGGGAAGTTTTTTGGATAACTATTTTAATTCTTTACCCTTGCTTGAAGAACTGAAAGCCCATAACATAATAGTTACAGGAACAATTCGAGCTGATCGCATAGAAAACGCCCCTTTAAACGATTTAAAAAAAGAGCCCCGAGGATCCACATAAGGCCTTCTAGGCAAAACCACCAGTGTTAAAACACTTTACCGCTGGTGGTGATAGTCAAGTTACACTAGCTACCAACAGAATCCATGAATTGCAATGTTATGAATGATTGCAATGAAACATGCAAGCGTTACAGCCAGGTACGAAAACAAAGAATAACAATTTTGCAACCTTCCTTAGTTCATGAATATAACCACGACATGGGGGATGTCGACTTATTCGACCAATGGCGGGGTCGTCATAGAATAAATATAAGAAATCAAAATTGGTATTAGCCCATTGTTCGCTTCTATCTAAACGCATCCATCGTTATTCGTGGATTTCGTTCCGAAATATAAAACCTTGTATATAACAAATTGATTTTATTAGGCATATTGTCCTGCCAATACTCTCAAGTCCAAAGCTGTAAGTTCATATGCCACAGAGAACCTCAAATGTTCCTGAAGAAGTGAGGTATGATCGCATGAATTATTGGCCGATAAAAACGTAGAACGTAGTGCATGAATATGTAGACATATTCGTTGAAACAACCTTTTTTTTATTATTTTGGTATGTTTTCTAACTAATGTCTAAATGATTGTGGCGTGTTCATATATTTTTTTCTTTATTTGGGTTTTTCGCCACGATCTAAAACTTAAAAAATATCAGAATATCTGTTCTTATGTAAATAAAGAATCACTGGGTAAAAACAAAAAACCAAACGGAGACAAATTTCTCAGTGTTTCTTTTTTGTAATAAATTTGCCTAACAAACAAAATTTTAAAAATATAAAAATTTTCTAAAAAATATACAAACTTTTAACGTTAACGTTTCGGGAAGTATTCTCCTCCCGTTTTCAAAACGAATCTAAAAATAAATTATATTAACTTCTATAAATTATGAAAAGATAGGAATTAAATATATTTTTTTGTGTATGTCAATGATACTTACATTGACAATTAGTTTTTATTGACAGTGACATACTACCAAAAAATATATATATAGGTAAGGTTTGCCGTTTGATTGTTTATTGAAATTCTTAAATGTTGTTAATCGTATTCTTTAGAATCGGGAACCATATTGAATTTAAATCTACCGAAGGCATAGCAATACAGTTATTTTTATTTAAATGAATTATAGCGGTTTATTTTAATCTTCTGGATTTTGTTACCGATTCTTTTAATACCGTTTTGGAATTATTCCAATTGATTTTATGACCCGATTCCCATGCGTGTTGACAAATTAGATTTATTAAAATCGCCCTTTCTAAGAAGGTTTTTATATGCTCTTTTATTCTAACATCTAACGGTCTAGATGTCTCACCTATATAGAATTTGCCACATTCTCAAGGGATTGTATAACCACATTTTTGGTATTTTGTTGTGTGTTGTTTGGTTTAGTTTTTGTTAATAGAGATCTAAGAGTATTTTTTGTTTTAAATGTGGTTCTTATGTTGTATTTATTTTCTACTCTTTTAATTGTTGCAGAAATACCGCGGATTTAAGAAATTGTGAAGTTAATTGTTTGAGAGTTATTATTATTGTTATTAATAACTTATCTGTTTTGTCTGGTATTAAAAGTTTTAAACGATTTATCTATAAAAGTTTTTGGGTAATTGTTTTTTATTAAAATGTCTTTTATGTGATTTGTTTCTTTTTGTAGTGTATCACTGTCGGTACAAACAAGTTTTATTCTGTCATATAAACTTTTAATTACTCCTATTTTGACCGATTTTAAGTGCTAACCATGTTAGCATCATCAGGAGATGATTTAATCTCTCCTGATTGAGATTAAATCATCTCCTGATGATGCTAACATGGTTAGCGAAATGTGCGTCGAGCAGTTCAAAAAAGTGTTTTGGTGTTTAGTGGTAAATCTCTTCAAGTTTAGTATATCACACCAAAGGTTCCAACAGAAGAATTGATCGATTTTAAGTGATTGGAAAAGGAATTTACATAAGAACAGATATTTTTGATATTTTTTGAGTTTTGGATCGTAGCGAAAAACCCAAATTAAGAAAAAATGTTTTCTAACATTGCACATAACTAAAAATATTTTTCAAAAAATATAAAGAGTGTCAGGTTCTGAAGGGTTAATGTTTCGCATCGAAGGTTCCAATAGAAGATTTGATAATAAAACAAAACTTAAGCGTTAAATTAGTATACAAGTCATACAAGTTTCTTTAAATAAGAACCCTTTTCCCTTTTTTCGATTTTCAATTTACCTTAATTTATAACGCACCAAGGGACAATTTTTCAACAATGCACACGATTGCCGATCAGAATCGATTTTTGAATTTTATTTCTATTAGTTAGTGTAAAGTTTAATTCGTTTTTGCCGTTGGTCTCCAATGGAAACAACCATCAGTGTCAAAAACAAGAACATTAATTTAAAGCCTGTTTTATCGTTCGGCCATGTTCCAGCCCTGATGGATCGCATTGTTTACGCCCTTGGGTGTTTCGTTTTATTGCAATGCAATTATTTATTTCGATTCGGTTTTCATTTTGTTGATTGTAATTTTTTTTTTCGCTCTTTATTCGGACCAGTTTATCCTGATTCGATTTAGAAAAAAATTTGCCTGTTAAAATACCAACTCTCGGCAAACTAACTAGTGTATTCGATTTAACATACAATAAATAGCTTTTAAGATAAATAACGACAGTTATATAAAACGGTTATAATTTTTTCTTATATCTCCGAAAGAGATCTGTACTCTGCCCATAAAGCATTAAGCATTTGGTATAGCTAGAGGGTGGTGACAATAATGGTATCACTCCTGTAAGTAAGTGATCTTTAAAAATTAATCAAAATCTTCAATTTAGAGTTTATTTGTTTATACGATCTTAAGTCTAAACTTATCTGAGTCCTGTAGTTGGGTCGGATGGCAGCAGACGTTTTAAGCAACACTCTTTCAGAGTACTTGACACTAAAACGATGTATTACCTCTTTAATGGATTCCAGAGGGATATCGTGTTGAATCACCTCGTTCGGGTCATAGTAAGATGCGTCAACCATGGCACGTAACACTTTGTTTTGGAAGTTTTGAAGAATGGCTACATTGAAGGTATTGGCAGTACCTCACAGCAGAATTTCATAAGTCCATATGAACTTAAGACTGGACTTGTACAGTAATATCTTGTTATTCAAGAATAATTTTTATTTACGGCTAATAAGTCAGTATATTTGGCTGAATTTAAGACCAAGTTACTTGCCTTTGGTGAATATATGTTTTTCCATATCAGGTATTTAGCATGATATTTAGCATTCTCTACTTGCGGAAATTCGCAGTTGTTGATTTTCACTAATGGATATGTTTCTCTACCTTGATTTATTTCGTTTCGTTGACGCTACTGCATTGACCCTATGATTTTTTTATTTAAATTTGTTTGAAGGTTTCTCGAGGTGGATATTGGATCAGTATGGAATGCTAAGACCGCCGTGTCGTCAACGTATGTTGCTACAACGATGGTTCTTGTTATTGGAAGGTCAGCTGTTTACAAGAGATATAATATTGGGCAAAGAACGCCGCCTTGAGGAACTCCTGAGTATATTGGATGCAATTCAGTGTATTCACTACCTTGTTTACCGATATATTGTATATTTGTCAGATAAGATTTCAATAGTTGAAAGTGGGGGTGAGGAAGAAGTTTTTGTTTAGCTTGACTTGAAATTCATTGCGCCATGCCTTGTTATTTAGATGAAAACGAAAAAGTTTCTAAGCTAAAAAATCTAACATTTATTTTATAAAGGGAATTTTTTTTATGTGTTGGAACTTCCGATGATCCCTATCGGAAGTTCCGAACTGTATAACGAACTGTAAGTTTGGGTGACTCTAGTGTCAACATTATTCAGTCATCATGGGACCTTTAACATCAGAGCAACACTTGCAAATTATCGAAATGTATTATCAAAATCAGTATTCTGTGCACCAATCTTTAAAGAACACTTTATGAATGTTATAGTCCACATAGTCGCCCCACAGAGCAATAAATTTGCTGAATTATCGACAACTTCCAAATGTATTTCACGTTGTTCTATATTATAACAAGAACAATAGAAAAAACTGTGTGTTCCGATGAAAATGTCTCCGCTGTTGCTTGCAGTGTTGACAAAACGTTCCCTTTATAGGAAGTTGGACTTTGTTATTCGACTACGCGGAAAATTTTGCTTAAATATCTTAGTCTGGTGCCCGACAAGATTCAGCTTGTTCAAGAACTCAAGACCATCGTTTGGATCGTACGTTCAGTAAATGGGCTCAAAGTTAATTGAAACTTGAGTCAGAATTGAATCGCTAAGTTTTTTTTCAATGATGACTTTCTTTTTTGGCTGAATAATTACGTTAATAGATATAATTGCCACATTATCGGATTGTACGCTGGTAGCATTATTGGGCCGTATTTATTTAAAAATCAAACTGGAAAGCACATTATCGTTACTAAGGATCGTTACACAGCGATGATTAATATTTATTTTATTTCAAATTTGAATGAAATTGATCTGGATGAGATGTGGTTTCAACAGGACGGCTCCACATGTCATATAGCCAGCACAATAATCAATTTATTGAGAGAACAATTCGGTGAGAAAATGATTTCGAGGAACTTACCTGTTAATTGGCCACCCAAGCCATGTGATTTAACATCGTTAGATTATTCTCTTTGAGATTATGTTAAATCTTTGATCTATACCGATAAACCAGAAACAATTGACGCCTTCGAGCTAACGTAACTCGGATAATTGCGGACATAAGACCCCCAACTGCTGGAAAAATGATCGGATATTGGATTGACAGAATGCACTTTCTCAGAATGTTATTTCACACAAAATAAATAGTTGTGATATATCTAATCTGTATATATATATATATATATATATATATATATATATATATATATATATATATATATATATACAGTGTTAGAATTCTTTGGACTGTGTCCAATGAGACAACAGTGCTGAGTGTCATCAGACACCCAACTGTTGGGTTCCACAATCTCATGTGGAACACACAACAACCTGCGTCTCCGCCTAAATGAACATTTTGTTGATTGCTTGACTGGGAACGGGAACCACCAATCCCTTCCATTGGAGGGCACATGTTTCGTCTCTTGATGTTTAGACTCTTCAGGGTGATGTTTAGACTCTTCAGTTTGGGTGTCATTGGACACAGTCCAAAGAATTCTAACACTGCATATATACGCCATCCGACGGGAAGTCGGCGAAAAGTATGGGTTGTTTACTGTGAATGGGGTCTTCCTGTTCTTGACGAGAGAGCACATATCGGTGCCCTGAAGAGTCCAAACATCAAGAGACGAAACATGTGCCCTCCAGTGGAAGGGATTGGTGGGACCCGTTCCCAGTCAAGCAGTCAAAAAATGTTTATATATATATATATATATATATATATATATATATATATATATATATATATATATATATATATATATATATATATGTATATATATACATATATATATATATATATATATATATATATATATATATATATATATATATATATATATATATATATATATATATATTACTACAAGAACTTCAATTAATATCAGGTAGACCTTCGAAACTGATATGTCTTGGTCAGGGATTACATAGCATTTTTCTTGTAATAATATATAAGGATAGAGTGAAAACTCGGATACTTTTCGCAAAAGTGATAAGAATTGTGAAAAGTAGATTCATTTCTAGTGACGCTCCATGAATTTCAAGCCGGTATGACATTTAGTTTTGTTTTCACAGTCTTCAAAAGCATTGTATCTCAATTTTTCCTCCATCCGTCAATTTTGATGTGGTCAAACCAGCGCGCATAAACCACACACAAACCAGTTCTTCGCTCAGGAGCTTCCGTTGAGGTCACTACTGAGGAAATGTTCAACAAAATCGAACAACAATAGAAATATTTTCGTCTTGTAACCAGTAAATTTCATAGCTGTGTTCAGAAGCGCCATCCGAGGGAGTTTCTGTAACGATTCCTGACTGTTGAAGTCACTACAAATAAAGGATGAGTCAAAACATTGAGTTTTACTCGGAGAACATATGCTGAAGAAGGTGATGACGCTTCCATCGTCCGAAAAGGAATTTGCTAAGAGGGTTGCCAGTTATGTATAACGGTTATTGTTTGCAGTTTATTGTTTTTGAAAATGTTCTCCGCGATAATCGATGCCTTTTTCATATGTTTGAACCAATTTTCATAGCACTTTTTTCATCCAGATTGAGGTATCTCCAAAACATCCATTTTCAACGCATCAACCGCTTCTGTTGGCGTCGAAAATTGTTGACCACATTATTAATGTAGTTTATTCTTCACGAACGGAAACAAAAAGTAATCATTGGGTATCAAATCAGAACTGTACGGCAAATGACCAATCAATTCGATGTTTTGACCGGATCGAGTTGTTCGATTCGATGTGTTAGAGCTTACGTTGTTATGGTGAAGAATGATCTTGCATCGCTGGTGGTTTTTTTTTATTTATTTAAAGATTTCTGGCAAACAAATAGTTGTGTATCATTCAGAATTGAGCATTTTACGATTCTCTAGTGGCAAAGTGGCCACATACCCATTTATCCCAAAAAAACTAGTGACCGTTTGCTTCGAAGTGCTTTTTGCGTAAACAATTTTAGTTGGATTTGGCTCATTTTGAAAAACCCATACTGTCGACTACTGTTTACTTTCGGGCTCATACGCATAGATCCACGACTCATCACATATATAAATGTTATAGGCGGCTTTTGACGCACCCCGATTGTATTTTTTGGGCATTTCTTTGGACCAATCGATACGAGCCTTTTCACGGCTAAATGCCATGTAAAATTTTGTGTATGCTTGTCTTACTAATGCGGAGGGATGCCTCAATCTCACGATACGTTACATGACGATTTTGCTTTATCAGTTCGTGCACAGCAACTGATTTTGGAGATCTTCTTTAAATTTGCGAGCGAACGACGGCCATAATTGAATTCACTGAACCAGTATATATATATATATATATATATAGTGGTTTTAGAGGGTTCTTCATCGCCAAAAGTTAAAATGAGTTGATCGATGCACTATTGTTGGAATAATCCAAGTCGAAAATCATAGTAAATTATCTTCCGAAAATTCTTGCAAGTTAATTCCATTTTTTGATTGAGATGAAATATTCAAGTTACTAAACAACACAAATAGCGTCCGTATGACAAAACGTTCTGAGTGCGTATAAGGTCAACAATGTCAAACTTTTCGATGTATATGTCATATGGCGTCAAGCAACACCATTGTTGACAATTCCGGACACATAAATAGCAACCCTCGTATTATTTTAGCTATTTGGAAAAGGTAAAGAATGTTACAAGAGAGTTTATGTCGCAGTTATTGGTCAAATTTCGTGAAGAGTTGATAAAAAACACCCTCATTTGGTAAAAAAGTGCTGTTTCCCCATAACACTTGTTCCCCCTTGCGACAGCGATATTGGGCAATTTGCGCTTCGATCTTATTATCCGGACTTTACCTTCTCAACATTTTTCTCTTTCTAAACATGAAGCTATTTCGCAGCTAGCCGCTTCGAACTGAAAAATTGACATCAAATGAAGAGTTCAACTGCTTATTGGAAGGCATAAAACTGTTGGAAAATCGTTGAGCAGATAAATGGATTTTCAATCTAAATTATTATATTTCATTCAAAATGTATCTGACTTTTCTTAGAATAAACAATACACACAAACTTGTACATGTAACTAATGAAATAATAAATTTTAACTACATAACAAACAGACATTGAGATAATCTTTTGATCCTTATTGTAGGTGTAGCGAGAGGTAAGTAATACAGACTTTTTCGTTTTCTATTTCTAGGCTGACAAATAGATTATTAGTTAATATACTTAAATGGACCTATTGTCTATCCTACTAGCTAGAACTCTTCCTTCAAGAACAGCTGTGAATAATACACCAGCATAACAAGCATTGCATATTTTTCGCAATTTTTTACTGGAAAACTTCTTGCTCTTGAAAATTTCTTTCACTGGTTATACCCTACATTTGTATTGCGTGGGTCTATATTTCGGTGTAAGATTTCAGTGTAAATTTCTATATCTGCAATTTGTTGTCCATGTTTGGTTTAGACTTTCATGCTATAAGATTTATCCGAGTTTAATCAGCGGCTATCCAAAAGAATACTCGAATATTTGGCATCGTTTTTGATAGGCAATAGGTTGTTGTAAGAAATAGAATTGTACATGTTTTCTTTCTTAAAGTAAATATTATGTAGGTAGATTTAGAATTATTTACCCTAACTTACCATGATTTTAGTTTAGTAAAAGCGAGCGATTTCATGAGATACCATAATAATAGTACATAACCGCATTATAGTCGTAACGTAGGTAGAGGTTATAGTGCTGTTACTACTGTGTAGGTTTGCAGTGTGTAACTGAAACAAAGTGAGATTGTGGGACGAAAACAGAAAAAGAGATACGTTATGTCACCTTATTTAACTAGAAAACATATTTTCCTTTTAAGTATGATGCACATGTTATGGTTTTAATGTAAGATAGATGGCTCTTAAATTTCGATATTAAAACCTCATATCTAAATTCTTCGAAATACTATAATATAATTAAAATGATCGTATAATCGCATCAAATCGTACAAAACGCTGTGCAATGCTTGCAGATTTCGAAAATTGACAGCAAACTAATTGCATTAACTTCACCTAAATACTTGACCTGTCATGGATGAGGCCGCATGATTTCAGTTGCTGCTCCATACAAGATTTTTTTTTAATTTTAATTCCTAACGAGGAGTCTAGGAGTTCCCAAATAGTTTAAAATTATACTACGATAACTCCTATTTAATTGGCTTGAATAGAACTAAGAGGCATACCTCTCCACATATCTTTAATCTCAGTTTTATTATTACCTTCTAATTTTTTCGTGGATATTTTTAATTGTTGAGTTATAATGTAACAACTCCTATAAAACATTGCTAACATCGACAACGTAGAAACCGGCCCTAATTATTTACTAGATATATAATTAACTCATTTTAGTTAACTCTATCAGTGATAGCCCGAAGAAATCACACGAACTTCTGTGGAAAAAATTAAGCAATTTAGAACGTGGAAGGGAAAAAGTCTCATTTCCACGTTATTTTCTAGAAAATTACTCAGGCAATTAAGCGCCAGCTCGGTAATCTCTCAGGCGGTGGCAGTAGATTCATCAAGGGATCACGCAGGTCATCTGATAGGACTGGCACGCGTTGGGTCCCGATATGCCGCCGTGATTTACGGTCGAGGTGAGGCTCCCCCGCGAATATATCACGTGTGAGGGAGGCGGCGGCAGACCCAGCAAAACCAGCACCCTCTTTATAGTTAAAACAGAGACGTAGACAAAAAGCCACGATATGGTAATTGCCGAATAGAGGAAATAGTCGAACGGGGATCAATACTTGGTTCGTGATCGGCCTTTCTTTATTGCCATAACAAAAAGTTATTGTTCTTTATACAACACCTTAATAATATTTTTAAAATATATTAAATGATTTTACATTATATGGCGAGTAGAAAAACAACTGTGGATATTAGAATATAATGTTATCTTGATCTAAATAGTATTTATTTTAATATTATATTTATTTTTCCTATAGAATATTTTCTCGGCATTGCCAAACATATTTCTATAATCCAAAGCAAAAAATTGTCATTATTTTAACAAGAAAATAACATTTTAGAATAAAATAATACAACAAACATTATATGAAGGAAATAACTTTCATAAATTTAACGAACGATTCTTTACATTATTTTGAATAAAAAGTTTCCTTAAAATATGATTAGAACTATATTTAATTTTACAGTAGTTTCCTAACAATTGGCAACGACGATCAATTGTAAAGAAAATTCAGTTTTTTGTTGCGTTGTTTTCTTAAGGTATTATTTAAAAATAATATATAATATTTTTATAGCCATTTATTCCATACAGTTCAGCATAAATTAGATTTGTTCTTTTAGAAAAAAAAAGAAAAACTTTCACTTTAATGTCGTTTAATGTCAAAGTTGAAATTACTAGCACTAATTTTTCAGACCATACCAGGTTTTAAACGATTCACGTCACATTAAGAAACACATGATTAATTGTTTTATTGAATTAAATGTTTAAAATGTTCACTATTTGAGTCTATGCAAGCCTAACACCGAAACCACTTTTCCTGATGACGTTGAAAAAGTCCTAGATGTCTAATCTTGACAATTTCTGCAAAAATATTTTCTTCTTAATACGAGCAGTCAGCGAACTCGCATAGAGAATATATTTTGGTTTTAAATGGAACTTACTGGAAAAATAGATGCACTAACACACTGAGATAATTTTTGTCGCCATTTTTGATATACACATTAATGTCGTTTAATGTCAAAGTTGAAATTACTAGCACTAATTTTTCACACCGTACCAGGTTTTAAACGATTCATGTCACATTAAGAAACACATGATTAATTGTTTTATTGAATTAAATCGAACTCGCACACATAATATATTTTTGGTTTTAAATGAAACTTACTGGAAAAATAGATGCACTAACACACTGAGATAATTTTTGTCACCATTTTTGGTATAATATTCTTTATTGTGGGGATGTTGATATAGGGCATGGGCATTGAGGTTGATATAGGGCATGATATTTAGTTAAACAAATATTTTAACTATGTTCATTAGTTTATTTATAATTAATTCTTTAGATATAAATCAATTAATATTTGCCAAATATGCCTTTACATATATTTGTTCAAATGCTTTTAGATTTTTGACCCTTGTTGTAAAGAACTTTTTTCTTTCAAATAATGGGAAGAATCGTTGGTTAAATTTATGAAAGTAATTTCCCTAACATCCTGCACATTAATAAAAATTTGATTTACTACTACCGTCAAAAATTAAGGTGGCTGTTTAGATAAAACACAAAGTTTTCATTTATTCATAAAAAATTATTTTGTTTTCTTTAAAGGAATCTCGTCTGATTGCAATATTCTTAGGCTAACGTTTTTTCCAGTCTCCAAACAGTTTTTGAACTAAACTTCTGGGTTTTTCCGTAAAGCAGCCAGATCATTCTTTTGAATATCTTCTATAGTTTCAAAACGGTGTCCACGAAATAGTCCTTCAATCGAGGAGACAGAAAAAATCACATGGTGCCATATCTACTAAATATGGTGCTTGTAAAATGCCAATTGTTTGATTTTTAATGAAGTTATCGTGATAAAAAATCAAGAAAGAATTTTGCTACAAATCTTGACTTTTTGTTGGTCTCACGTAAATCACACATAACGCTTTAATATTATTCTTAACTGCTTGGCTCTTTGGAAGAAACTCTTTATGAACCATACCACAATAATTGAAGAAAACAGTTAATATGATTGATTTTTGACAGGTTTTAACGTTGTTTTTTCGTCTTTGCTTTCGGAATTTATAAAGAACCGATCATCAGTACTCAAGTTGATTCACAGAAAATAAGATGACTGAGATATGCCAAAATTTACTTTCTACAGAAGCCTAATCAGTACACGAGGAAAGAGGAAACAGAAAAATATGACACGACAATATAATGGAAGATTTAGTAGATAACAGGAACTGTAAAGGACAAGTACTAAATTGTTAAGAATGGAGAAGGATAATATATATATATATATATATATATATATATATATATATATATATATATATATATATATATATATATATATATATATATATATATATAGTCGACATAAAGTTTTTGTAAATAGCTGAGGCCCTACATCGCCTGTAAATCTTTTGTATAAGTCACTAATTTATTATAAAGAGTTATCAAATAAGAACCATATATTGTTAACTTGAAATAAAAACAAAACGGTATAAGAAATCAATATGTTTTTTTTCATAATTTTAAATATTGGTTCATGGTATTTTTATTTTAAAATAATTTCATGTAAATGACCGTCTCCGGCTTTAAAAAAAAATCTATTCTGAAATACCTGTTGTTGATTACTTTGCTACATAAATCGGCATTTGTTTCACCAGTGACTCGAATAATGTTGGTTTTAAGGTCATGGGTATTTGTAGTTTATTGGTATAAATCAATGATATCACATAACCCGAGAGAAAAAAGTCTAATGGAGTTATATCGCATCATCTTGGTGGTCGTATATCATCGCCATTTCTTAATATTACACGGTCATTAAGTTTTTCTCTCGATTATGTCACGAGATGTATGTCGTCCAGATCAAAGTCATTTAATTCATGCCAGAAAAAATCAGTAGTGATGTTTTTGTAGCGTTTTTCATTGGCAGCAACTGCATTTTCATTTTCATTTACGAATAAATACGGTCCAATTACACCTCCAGATTATAGACCATCACAAATTCTTAATTTTTGTGGATGTAAAAATGTTTCAAGAACAGCATGTGGGTTTTATTCACTGTAAATGTGACAATTTTGCTTATTTACGAAATCATTTAACCAAAAATGAGCTTCATCACTGAAGATGATTTTTTTCTTAAAATAATCTTTTTCAAGTTGTTCTAAAGCCCAATATGCAACATTTCTACGGAACAAATGGTCATTTGGTTAGAGTTCTTGGGTTAACTGAACCTTATACGTCTTGAAATGCAAATCTTTATGAAGAATATTCCATGTAGAGCCATAAGAAAACCCAAGTTCTTGAGAACGACGTGTAATTGATTGTTCTGGATTTTCATTCGATGGTTTGGTTTACAGCATTGATGCTTTAAGCAATACGTTTAAGTTTTTGACGGGTTGAATTATTAACACAAATACTACCAACTAGTTCGAACTTTTAAATTAAATTATGAATACTAAGTTCCGTAGGTCGATTATGTTGTCCATAAATTACGTAAGGTACGAAATATGTCCTGAATAGAGTCATTAATTGTATGATAAATTTGAACAATTTGTATACGCAACTGTATAAATTTTTATAATGGTTTACCAAACAATACTAAAAGTTAACCTATGTCAGGTTTTAAATTAATATATATATATATATATATATATATATATATATATATATATATATATATATATATATATATATATATAAATATATATATATATATATATATATATATATATATATATATATATATATATATATATATATATATATATTATTATTATTATCATTATTATTCACGTATGGGCCCTGGTGGACCACGCGAAGTACAATTAGAGGCGTTTGTTGTTGTTAGCCTTCCTTTGCGCCCATACTAATTTCATTCTTTCGCTATGAGCTTTTTCCTTTCGTCAGACCAAGTTGTTCCAGTCTTCCTACATTTTTCTCTCTGGCCAACCTTTCAAACGTTAACCTTGTGTCTGAAATAGCCTCTGTCCTGAATTTCACTTTGTGTAATATTTGCTGATCTTAGGTCCTCTTTAATTGCAGCAATCCATTTAATTATTTCTACTTTAGCTCTACTCCTATTTTCATAAAATTCGATTATTTGTCTAGTTAGCCTACTCGAATTCATCCATTTTATGTCTCCGTAAAACTTAAGTCTTCTTTTTCTGATATCGCTATGTATATCGGTATCAGAAGCTTTGTCATTTTTAAGCCGCTTGATTTGCCTAATTATTTCATCTTCATTCGGTGGTAGTGAATCTGGGTTTGTTTGTTTAGGGTTTAGTGTTGCTAATTTGTTTAAGGGCTCAGGACAGTTTAGTATTTGTTCAAAAAATTTCGCAAGTTCTTTGCAATTGTCTTGGTTATTTAGAGCTAATTGTCCGTTTTCCTTTTGGAAGCAAAGATTTTGCGGTTGATAGCCTGTTAATTTAGTTTTATATGTTTTGTAAAAGTTTCGGGTGTTATTTTTTTGGAAATCTTTTTCTATTTCATTAAGTTGATTGTTTTCATATTTTCTTTTAGTTTGTCTAAGTAGCTTCGATATTTCTTTTCTTACTTCCAAAAAGATGTTATAGTTTATTGCTGTTTTTTGACTGTTCCAATCTTTGAATGCTTTACTTCGGCTTAATAATGCTTGCTCGCAAACTTCATCCCACCATTTTTCTAAAGGGACCAACTTTAAGGCTGTTTTAATAATTTTTTGTTTGAATTCTTGCCAGTTCTGTGCTGGTTGTTTATCAAGCTCTTCTGTTAGGGCTGGTTTTATTTTCGTTGGATCAAACTTTGCTATTAGCAGCCTCTTTTGAATAAGGTTTCGAGGTTTTAAGCTAAGTTTGATTCTAGTCAAGTAGTGATCCGTGTCTATATTAGCTCCTTTCCTGACTTGAACATTCAAAATCTCTTTATAATAGGGGTACGAAATGGCAACATGGTCAATTTGAAATTCATCCATGTAGGTGTTTGGGCACCTCCGGGTATTTTGTTTTGTTATTTTCTTCTTAAAATGGGTTGACATTATTTTTAGATTAAACTGCGAACATAGTTCAACCAATCTTCTACCATTATGATTAGTCCATTTATGAGCGGGAAAACTACTACTACTAGTACTACTAGTACTTTTTTTCTTTCCCTAGTTGGGCGTTGAAATTACCCAATAGGATTTTTACATGGTTAGAGGGAATTTTAGAGATAGTCTTTTCCAGAATTTCCCAGGACTTATTTACTTTTTCAGGATTAGATTTATTTTCTTCGTTAACTGGGAGGTGTGCATTGATTAATGTATAGTTTTTGTTAGCACACTTGAGGGATAGTGTCATAAGTCGATTATTTACTGGCTGGACATTTGTTATAGAACCAAGAATGTTTCTTGAGACAGCGAAAACAACACCGAAATGTGGTGTATTTTTGAATATTCTTTTGTCCGTTTTACTTTTAAAAAGTCTGTAGTTGCCGAATTCCAAGGTGTTATCATCTGTCAATCTGATTTCTTGCAAAGCTAAAATTTGGATTTTTTGCTGATTTAATGTTCGCCCCAATTCGTGTAGTTTTCCTGGGCGCATGAGAGAATTGATATTTACCGTTCCAAAGAAAGTTTTTGTTTTCGGTTTCAGACGTTGGCCAGAGGTCTCCGACTCCCTCTGAAAGATTTTTCGTTTAAGCCCGGACGCCCCAGAATCCGAAAGTCCGGTTGTACCAGCAAAGCTGGCAGAGAATTGTCTACCTTCTGGGGTAATTTTGTAATTACTAGAACGCTTCATCTTGTACTTTGAATTAAAGGTTTCAACTATGACGGTTCAGAAGTTAAGACTGGAGGGGTTAGTTCCAGAATTTAAATATCAGCCGCACCACTGGTGAACAGACGGTGACCACTCAACCGCTTGATGCAAGTCAGATGCCAAGTGGATTTAGTTTTTTTTGCCTTGGTTCGGGGCTGCTTATTTTGAGATATTCGCAGCTGTCCATTAATATCTAATGAAACTTTCACTATCCACCACCCGTGACCCGTCCAGCACCTTAGGCGAGGTATACTGGAATATATATATATATATATATATATATATATATATATATATATATATATATATATATATATATATATATATATATATATATATATATATATATGTATATATATATACATATATTACATATATATATATATATATATATATATATATATATATATATATATATATATATATATATATATATATATATATATATATATACACAAATGTCAATTTTGGTGGGAATAGAAGAAAAAATGGCTTCAATGGCGTTTTACAAAAATATATGATACTAGTTTCAGAACTCTTTATATGTGTATCCAATAAGAAACTCCCCATCATGTTATCATTATCTAGACGTATTCTTGACTAAAAATAACTTTATAGTATATATTACTACATTCATTCAACCGCCTCTCCCTAATTCGAAAAATTCCTCTGCAGATGTTAAATACTTTTTATGATCATTTGTGATCATAGCAAGTAAGGTTTACTTTCGAAATATATATAATGAAAAGTTTCCTAGTCAAATTAAATTTAATACCTCAAAATATGTAATGGACCCTATAATAGTGTTGACTATATTTTCCCCTTAAGAGGAAAACCAACTTCAAAGCGTACCGCCACACCTTAACCCTCATTACGTCACATCTCAGCCGTGTGAAGTTTACTCCGAAATATTTCCACGTCACTTGTTGTAGAAAACAGGGGAATTTTAGCACTTGAACCGGACGGACATTTATCATTAAATATACATATTAATGTAATTAAAGTTAACAACATTAAAGTACAATAGCTTGTGTACTTTTAGTTGTTAGTGTAGAAGGTACTTAATAGTTTGGATAACAAGAAAAGTGTGAAAACGTTTTAAGTTTTAAGCTTTTCTGTCATCATTAACGTCCTTTACCCCTTAATTTTTTTTTGCATCGGAATAAGAAATTTCGTTTTTCAAACAAAATTTATTGCAAATTCTCTGTTGGACAAATTTATCCATTTAAAAAAATTGCCACAAACATTTTTAAACAATTACAAAAGATGCTATAATTTGTAACTTAACCTTTTGTTCCCGACAATAATTGTTTTCCAGAAAGTTTAGGTAAACATAGAATACTATTAATTTTTTTAAACTATGGTCTCAGAATGTAACCGCTAGGAAAATAGAGTAGAATAAGTGTAAATTATCGATATCATAGAAGTTATACAAAATCTTTATTATTCGAAATACATGTGGAATCAAAACAATTATTTTTTATGATATAACATAAACAGTTTTTTTTTTTCAGAAGGGCCCAAACCCACTTCACATGTGGTGCACATCCACTTTGTTCTGTGCGGCTTTATACTTGTGGTTTATCTTGACGTGCTATATGGTGGTATATGTAACCACTGGTTAAACCGTATTTCATGCGGTACTACAGCTTTGAAATTATTATTACTGCTGGAGGAAAACTTCGATGTAATTTTATTTCTGCCTTCATGTCAGTACCTATCAACCCTGAAGCGACTGACATCCTAAAGAATTTTAGATTTGGAACTGCTAATTATGCTTTCTGCTTGAATATAATGAAATAGTTAAAAACGAACAGATCTATAAAATTCCACATTATTCTATGCCACCATTTTTTTGATTTGCCATCTATTTCATAGATGGATTTTAGCATGTCGGTTTTATCAACATATCCCATATGCTGATTATAGTCCTTGATCATGATTGAACATCCCATAGTGTGCAAACTCCCATTTTTTTGTATACGGCTGACAGTTTCCTCATTGGAAGGATCATGATAGTTAAAAAAAAAGAGCTAATTTGGAATCTCTCCGCTTTATAAACGCAAATCCATCTTTACTGACTCTCCAGTGAGATTGGCCCCTTATCTGCAATTCTTTGTAAGTTTTTATATTATTTGGACGATCTTTTCTATTGACCCTTACAGTTCCACAGATGTAAATAAATTCCTTCTGAAACGTTTTTTGTAAGTGTGCAGAATTGAATAATTACTAAAATATATGTGGTAGCCCTTCCCTACCAAATATCTTGTCAGATCTAAAACTACCCTACATCCCAAATCTTTCTTGGGTTAATTATTGATTTTGCCAACATATATTTAGAATTGACAAACTTATGCATGGTCGTCAGAGCGTATCCAAACTTTATACCCCTGCTTGATGGGTTTGAGGGGTGCACATTGTTTTAAAAAGCTGCGACCTTTAAATCGGATCATACTTTCATCAATTGATTGGTATTTTGATGGGTTGTATATATATATATATATATATATATATATATATATATATATATATATATATATATATATATATATATCTATATATATATATATATATATATATATACGTTGTCTACTCCGTCCACTTTGTTCCCGATCTCCGCGAAACTTCGCTCTCTGATGCAACGTTCCACATATGTATTTTGCTTCTGTACGTTCTTCTATCCTCAATCTCTTTTTCCATCCATTTGTGCCTTTCCCAGATCAGTTCTGACTTGTGCGATCCATGGTACTGTTGACTTGACTCCTTGTATGTATGTAAGAATTTTGTTGGTAAGTCTTGTCGGTGGGAGTCTACTGATATGTCCATAGAATTTCAACCTTCTATTTCTTATGTCCGCCGGTATGTTGGACATTCTCTCTGTGGTCTTTCTAGAATGTAGTCTGTATCCTTCCTCTGTCAGTTTTGGGCCGATAATTTTCCTCATCATTTTGCGTTCTTCTTTTAGTATGTTTTCTATGCCGTTTTTTGTATGAAGTGTAAGTGTCTCACCTGCGTATAGTACTTCTAGTTTGATTACTGTGTTGCAGTGTCTTATTTTTGCGGATAGGCATTTCTTATCGTAGATATTGTGTGTCTTGCCGTATGCCCTCTTCATCTTCTGTAATCGAGTCTTCTGTACAATCTTCTGTCCTCCTGTGGATTCGAGGATCTCGCCCAGGTATTTGAAGTGAGTGACCCTATTTATCTTGCCGTATTTGGTGTTCAAATTCTGGAAATCTAATTTAGAGCAGAATAATTCAGTTTTTTGAAATAAGATTTGTAGGCCGACTTTCTCTGCACATTCCTTGAGGACTTCGATCTGTTTGGTTGTCCTTTTTTCATTGTCTGCGAGTGTGGCTAGGACGACTGCGAAGGCTAAGCATGATTTTTCTATGTTGTTTTTGGATCGTCCGAGTCATATTGGTTTCCAGTATCCTTGATTTTTCAGTTCTTTTTCCCATTCCCTTATGACTTTGCCCAGGACCAGGTTAAAGAGGAGTGGGGATAACCCATCTCCTCGGCATACTCCAGTTTTAATCAGGAAGGGTTCGGAAATTTCTCCCATAAATTTCACTTTAGAGGTTGTGTCGGTCAATGACTGCTTGATCAATCGTATTGTTTTGGGGTCGAGTCCTTGTTCTAGGATGTTGAACAGAGATTTTCGGTCGATGGAGTCGTATGCTTTCTTGAAGTCCATGAACGTGCAGATGATAGGGACGTTCCTGATAGCTTTGTATTTCAGTTATATTTTTAAGTTAAATATTTGTTCAGTGCATGAGCGATCAGGGTGAAAGCCTGCCTGGTACTCGCTAATTTTGTATTCTAATTGTTCTTGTGTTCTCTAGAGAAGGCATGCTGAGAGGATTTTGTAAGTGACTTGTAGTAAGGAGATTCCTCTGTAGTTGTTCACATCTGTTCTGTCGCGCTTCTTGTGCAACGAGTGGATAAGAGCACATTTCCATTCATCTGGTAATTTTTCTATTTGCCAGATATTCGTGATAGTTTACTTAAGTTCCTAAAGTGAATTTGGTCCGAGATTTTTCAATAGTTCCGCAGTGATACCATTTTCACCGGATGACCTGTTATTCTTTAGTTTGCGTATGTGCCTGTAGATTTCTTCCTGTGTTGGTGGTGGTGATTCTCAATGGGTATGGATACAATTTTCCTTGGGGAATCTTATGTAACTTTCGGGGCAATTGAGGAGATCAGAGAAATAGTGTGGCAGCTCCTAACAATTCTCCTGATTGGTTAGCGCTAACCTCCCATTCCGCTTTCTGAAGCAAAGATATTGTAGTGTGTATCCACGGATTTCTCTTTAAAAATCCTATAAAAGTCTCCCGTGTTATAATTGTGGAAATTCTCTTCTATAAAGTCTTTGTTTACCTGATTACCATTACGGTCAATTTTCTAGTCACGTCAAAAAACTGTTGACTTTGTGGGGCTTTATTAGTGTTGTTCTCCTGAAATGCTCGTTTGCGTCGTTGCAATGCACTTTCGCATTCCGAGTCCCACCAAAGGTGTTTGTGTTCTTTTTCAATGGGATCAATTCCTGTGCTTTTTGTGTAATTTTTTGTGGAATGTTTCCCATATATCTGCCTGTTCCTTTTCCCATTCCTCTGTTAGGTTGGATTCCTTGACCTTTTTTTTTGTCGAATTTCTGTAGATGTGCTTTCTTGTGATGAATTCTCCTTGGGGTGAACTTGACTTTGATTCGTGTTAGGTAGTGGTCTAAGTCAATGTTCGCGCCCTTACGGACTTGGACATCCTGGATCTCTCTTTGTTGTCGGTATGAAATGGTCTATCTGGAATTCTCCAATCTTTTGTATAAGCGATCTTCATGTCTCTGTTTTCGTGGAGATTTTCTTAGGGATGTTGACATAATCTGCAGGTTATTCTGTTGGCATAGTAAGATGAGTCTTGTGCCGTTCTTATTGGTAAATTTGTGACCGGAGAATTTGCCTACTGTTTTACCTGATGGATTTTTTCTCTGCCGATTTGTGCGTTAAAGTCGCCCAGTAAAATTTTGACGTCATCCTTTGGGGCCTTTGCCATTACCTTCTCTAGTGTTGCCCAGAATTTCTCTGTAGACTTGGGGTTTTTCTTGTTGTCTCCGTTTGGGGGGGCATGTACGTTGATCATAGTGTATTCTATATATATATATATATATATAGATATATTCTATATATATATATAGTTTTTTTCTTTGGGAAATTGGTTGTTATCGGGCTGGCGGTCTGCAGTAAAACAAGTGTTTAATCGTCTCAATATTTCGTCATTGTTTTGATGACTTCATCAGGAGACTAATTAATGACTATAGTTTAAAACATGTGTATCTAAATAACGTTCTTGGACGTAACGCAAGAACGTTATGTCCTTGAAGTCACATCGGCAAAAAAAAATGGTCTTAAATATCAACACCAGTCCTTTTCTAAAGAGATGTCAAGTTTAATAGCATTTTGTGAATATTTTTGAAGAGAAAGACATGAAAACTAATACAAAATAAAACGTATATGAAATATTATTAAGTATTCTTATTGCTGGAGCCAATTCACTATATCCCAATATGAAAATTGGATATTCCAGCAAGACTCCGCTCCAACACATTCGAATTGTCCTGATTACATGCTGTGCACGGCACGGTTATGGCCATCTGCTTTTTCAGGATTGAATTCTTTATATTTTAAACAAATTTTATATTAGTATAAAGAAACATTTATTAAGAAATAAGAAGCTTTCAAATTAGAGTAAATTTGGGTTTGTCATTGGATGAGAAATAAAATCTAAGGCTATCTAAAAAGTATTTTAAGAATTTATTTAACATTAATCGATAGAAAATTAAAGGAAATACGATATTTTTTGCTGCAAATTCTTAACGCTGGGTACACACCAATAAAATTTTGCATGTGTGTTCAATTTACTGAAACAATTTGTTTGAATTATCTGATGAACAGATGATTCGCGTGGTTCGTGTGCGTGCTGTGCGGCGACAATATTTGTGTGTGACTTTGTGTGTCAGAGCGACTACATTGCCGTTCAGGCACACCACATGCAGCCCGCAGAATGTAAATTTGTATTAATGTGGACCCAGCTTTAATGTTTATATTTAACATACCGTTGAGACAAATCGAATAATGTCTAATGGTTATGTAGAAGCTCCGTTAAAGAGAACACATAGACCGTAACTTCAATATCTTTTTCATTGATTGATGTATATCAATTTCAAAGTTTAAGAAGCTGTTATTTCAATGTTGAAAACAAAAAACGACCAAGATAACCGAAAATGTTTGAGGAAATGAAAGTTTAGCTCAAAACTGGGAGAATTGGTTAACGTCCTTGATTGCCTTTGACGCTCAGCCTATTCTCCAGATTTGCCACCATTGAGCCACTGACCTAGATTCGAAACGATTTACCACTAAATACCAAATCACTTTTTTAACTTCTCGACTGGCGTTTCGTTAACCGTGTTAGCATCATCAGGAGATGATTCAATTAGATTAAGTTAGATTCACCGAGAGTGGTAATTTATGATTTGGTGTTTAGTGGTAGATTTCTTGGAGTCTCGTGTTTCATACTAAATGTTTCAATAGAAGAACTGATCATTGAGTTAGAAATAAAATATTTTTTACAGGAGAATTTTCGCTACAACGTTAAAAGAAAGTCATAGAAAAGTGTTACCGGAAAATGTTCATTTAAAAAGCCGGCTGAAAAATCTGATAACATTTTTCTTGCAGCTAGTTCCAATGTTCGTAATTGTCATGCAAAGTTTTGGTGGTATCTGTCGAAAAGTTTCTTTGTAGCTGTTGGTTGGGTTGGTCCAGCTGAAGTGTATCCTGCAATTTTTAAAGTAGATAAAAATATCTAAAGAAGGGTTTCACTCAAAATTTGTTTTGTCAACAAAACGTCCTGTTTTAAATTGTTGAAAATAATGGAAAATAGATACGAATCAACTTTATCTAAAACACAAGAATAGTGATTGAAAATTCGCTCCGTTTTCATGAATCTTAATAACACTGTCTACAAAATTCCATTTTTTTTTGGCACACGAAAATATCTGTCTAATTTAGATAGTACTATGGCTAGATTATTTAGATAGTACTATGGTACTATGGCCACATAACAAGAATATATTAATACAAAAAATAACCCGCCAGGTTTCTTTGTGACATTCATATATGTACTTGTATACAAAATGTACCAAAATACACATACACAGTACAGTTACTTACACTACAATTATCCAGTTATATACTACCGGTAGGTCCCTTTTCAATTCCCAGCTGTAATCGGCTAACATCCCAGGACTCCATTTCCTTTGATATCACATCTCTATAAGGGAAATATCCTGGTAGAATCCCTCGCCGTGTTCGTCACTCACGGCACCCAAGTTTTCAGTGAAAAAATTTAAATGTTAGCCCAGGATACAAATCTTCAAGGACATATTGCATCCCAAAACTTTGTATAAGATCAAAAGCTCATTCATTAAATCTTTGTAACTATTAATTTAAATTAATTTAACTTTGTTCTGAGAGAAAGTAGATTCCAGCCGCATAATCTAGATCGAAAAGCTCAGCCTGTTTTTTAAATAAATGTAAATCACGTACCTAATCATTTATGTCACCTTGTCTCAATAAGTGTCGTTCTTTTAAAGTACTTGGTTCATAAGTTAAGTCGCACTCTGTATCTAAGTTATCGTCTTGACTAGCGCTAACTTCTTGAATTTCTAATCGATTTGGAGATGTGGAAAAGTTGGCACAGGCACATGTCTTTGTGGCATGATCATTTTGCAGATGACAGCTCTGGCTACTCTATGATGTGTTTCAACTTAGTTGTGATACCCTTTATAGCAGTCAAATAAAAATAACAATCACATACCTGATCTGTTGGTTTCATCCAAACTATTGACATAGCAAGGGGTATATGTCTAGATCCCTTAATCCAACCCAGCAGAAGTCTCCTACATGTTTCGCAGTAGATATGGGCAACTCAGAAGGTATCTTGACGGCCCACAGGAAAACCAAAGTAACCTAAATAATGTTTGGTTACTAATGGTGTGATATTTCGACGGACAAAAACTATCCGGATGATTTAAATACTTCTGTGGCATATTTACAACCTTAATGAATATCAATAAAATTAAAATTGTCGACTATGATAGCTATCTAACTTCAGAAATAACATTTTTCAAACATAAACTCGTATATGAGATGAAATTTAATATGTAACTGTAACAAAAAAAAAACGGAGGTTAACTGGAAAAAAAATAACATTGTTTTAGTAATGAGAGTAAATAAGTACAATCAGATATCATTACAAAATTCGTGTGTTTAACACAAAAACAGTGTTTGTCAGTATAATCAAAGTCATGTTGAATGTTTTATAATTACTACGGAGTTCTCCACCAAATATTCCTTGGCGAGGTGCAAACAGTCAACAAATCATTTTACCTGAACGTTACGAAGCGTTGAACATAAAATCTTTGCTGGAAAACCATATTTGCCACCATCCCACCCATCAATCCTTGTATGCGAATTTGTGGTTAAAAACTTAACGAATATCATCGATCAAGCACCATCTTTGGCAGAGGTGGTAGAATGTTTTAATTTCCGACATCCAACTTACCACTTCGTGCAAGGCCATATCTGTTTTGACTACTGGATTATTCATTACGATAAGGCTTTTTAGATCGTCAAACCAATATTTTATGTTTTACTGAACAATTCGGTATATTTCTTTGACGAAATAAATAAGCAACAATTACTTAATACCAAGGTATTATTATATTTATTACGTCAAATTTTTAATAAATACTGTGATGTGAGTTCCGGGAACAACCGCCCGTTACAAAGTGATGACAATGCGAAAATTAGAGTCAGAACAGTTTGTTGTCCCGCCACAGGGACAACTAAGGGTCGGAAAACAATGCACGTATCTCGGGTAGCTTTTCTAATTACGGTAGTTCTAATTAAAGCGACCTTCGCGCGGCGCTTTCTGCGTTCGAGAGGTCTCTCCAACAATCCCACACTCCGCAACGTCGTCCTGCTCGTCTTGTTTAATCTTAATGATGTACGTACGTACACGACTGGCAAATGATGAACGCGATAACACCTCGACAGGTCGAACGAATATGTTGTACAACTTTTCTTTTAAAAATTAAGACCGTACATAATAGCAATAAACTCAATTATTCTTTTTAAGAAAAACAACATCTACATATTACCTTGGTGAAAAATGTTTTATGGCGACTTCGCGCAGTGGGTATATAAAATATAGTTTTCAAAATATAAATAATTCTGCAAAAATATTTGTTTGACAATCGATAATAGTTGAACTACTGTCGTTCGGTTGGTGATTACGAAGGTGGTGTTGGCAAAACTGTCTCACTGCTGATTCTGGTTGTACTGATGTATAGAGCGACCACATCACGTTCTTCTGCCTTGATATTTTGACTCGAATTAATCTGATGAAAAGTGAACTGACGAAACTCTCATGGGTTATTTTAGAGCCTCTGCTCCTCGTGAAATAAACTGAAATTGACTTTTCAAAATTGTTTGTACGAGAAGCGATATGTCAAAATTCTCGCTGTCTGTGTAACATTAGTCGGTGCGTTCTTCAGCACCCTTTTCAGTGTGCCTCATAACTTATTCGCCATAGAGCCACTGACGATAGTAAAGATCAAAATAAGAGGATTTAGTCAATAAATCTGTTGGCAAATAGTCATTAAAAAGATACAGGGTGTTGAAAATGAAAGTAAATTGTCGAAAAATTGAGATAATTTAAAAACTATTGAAGATATCAGATTCAAAATCGAGGTAGTTGGGTTTTCAAAGGTGACAAATCGGAATTTGCTAATTGCTTGATCCTAGTTCCTAGAGGGGGCTTGCTACCTATTTTGTGAGAAATTAACTCGGTCATATTTTTTTACTAGAGTTGGTAATTCCTGTAGATGTCTTCAAATGCAGTTTGGATTGGCCCAGTTCAGGATTATCCGCGATACTAACCAAAATGTCCTCTTCTTGTTCTACCGTTATACGTTTCGGTCGTCCACAAGGATTGTTGTAATAAAACGAACATGTATCGCCTGTTCGAACTGATTGACATTTTTTTTTTAAATTTGTCGATCTGACATGATTCTGGTTGGGTAAAACTCTTCATACCTTCTAACTGCAGCGCGATAATTGTAATATACTTGTGCATAAACGCAGAACATATCCCTTAAAAAATCACGATTAGGAAACTGACAGTGACGGCTCGTGAGTTTTTAAAGTGAGAAGTCGTAGAAGAAAATAGTACTGCTGTAGTTTTTTTTTGCTTTCCCTTTCCTCCTTTTTACTTTTCGGGCTATTGATACCCTATAAAGAAGGTGAACCAGGAAAATGAGTTAAAGGAAAGAAACTGAACGAAAATATAATATGGTGTTTTACTCTGAAAAATTATTTACTGTGATAAAAGCTGAAGGGGCGATTGCTTAACGCCATCCCTCACGAGCCGCCACTGCAAACTGATTAAGTCTGGGCATTTTTTACCAATTATTTAATACCAACTCAAGATTGGAGAAACCTGTTTCCACCTACATTTAATAGGAGAGATAGAAAACAATGACAGTTGTCATCGAGGCGTAATAATTTGTACACAACTTTCAAGGCACACTTTGTGAATTGCATATTTTTCAACCATCTACAAGATGTGCAACGGAATATTCGAACACGAATAGCTCCCAACCGGCGTGAGATATCGATATTGACCAAGGGTACCTTTTTTTACGTGGGAGTTATGACTCTTCTCTATTTTGAAATCAAAATATTCCCAGCTTTATAGGGTAAAAAAATATGAGCCAGTAATTTCTCACAAAGTAGGTAGCAAGCGCTCTCTAGGAACTAAGCTCAAACTAGTGCCAAATTCGGATTTGTCACCTTTAAAAACCCTACTATCCCGATTGGAACCTGGAACCCCGATTGGAAATATATATATATATATATATATATATATATATATATATATATATATATATATATATATAATATATATATATATATATATATATATATATATATATATAATATATATATATATATATATATATATATATATATATATATATATATATATATATATATAATATATATATATATATATATATATATATATATATATATATATATATATATATATATATATATATATATAATATTATAATACAATTAAAATAATAAATATATAAAATTTAGTTTTACTTTCAACACCCTGTATCTTTTTAATAACTAACAGTTATATTGACTAAATCCTCTTATTATGATCTCTATTTTTTTTTGCTCTCTTTGTTTATTGTTTGGTATTGACGCGTCTCAAAAAAGTGGTCTTGAGCTCTACTGAAAATGGTCGTTCTGTTTTAATGGAATAGTTTTATACTAGGGTATAACTAAGTTACCTAGTATAAAACTATTGAAAATAGTTGAAAATAGATAACTTTCAAAAAGAACAACACTATCCCAATGAAACAATGCAGTGATAATATTACTGCATAAGAGAAGAGACATAACGAATATCGCGATCTATCCACCTGGAAGTCTCCTATCACAGATGTACAAGTTATTTACCGTGATCATCACAAATCGACTATGTAATAAGTTAGACTCCTACCAGCCACAAGAACAAGCTGGCTTCAGGCTACGGCACTAACGACCACCTCCAAGTATTGAAAAGTCTCATAGGAAAGTGGATAAAGAGTAGCAGGGATAGTGGATAGAGAGAAATGCTACTCCAAATGTCTGACTCCGCGACAACACAGACACATTGGATCTAGGAAGAGGTGTTCGCCAATGGACACTACTTCATCAAAACGTTTCGATACTCTACTTCAATACATGTGCAAACACACACGATGAGAGCGCTTAGGTGTGAACATAGACGGTGAAAAACTTAGTGACT
The DNA here is from genome assembly GCA_031761425.1 of Cosmopolites sordidus. Taxonomy (NCBI): domain Eukaryota; kingdom Metazoa; phylum Arthropoda; class Insecta; order Coleoptera; family Curculionidae; genus Cosmopolites; species Cosmopolites sordidus. The sequence goes on from JARFXV010000681.1 coordinate 74,072, forward strand.
TGAGATTCGCCGACGACTTATTCCTAATAGTCGACCATATGGATGATGCTATTGTGAGGTTAAAAGATCTCAACGAAGTTTCCAAGAAAGTGGAACTCAAAAGCATCTTTACAAAAACCCAAATTATGACAAACCTGGTACCTGGAGGGGTCGTCGACATCTATAGCATCAGAGCAGAGGAAAAACTACATATTTTAAGTACTTGTGACACGAGATTGGCATCAAGCGAGAAAATTAGACTCAATCAAACAATCACACTTAAAATCTCTAGAAGAATCGGACTTGCCTGGGCTGCTTTCGGAAATTTCGAAAGTTGAAAGAAAAATTTTCGACCAGTGTGTCCTCCCAGTTCTCATATATGGTGCAGATACTTTAACAATGACAAAACAGACAATTAAAAAGATACTGGTGACACAACTAGCAATTGAACGGACAATCCTGGGAGTTTCTTTCAGAGACCAAATACCAAACATAGAAATACGCGAACAAAAGTGATTAATGCCGTAGAAAAAATAGCAATGTTGTTGTTGGAGCGGTTGATGACAGGTTGATGACAGCCGCCCCCCCCCCCTCAGTTCTTATTCAAAAATACAACGGCTTTTACCTGTGTATATATCTTGAAGGCATGGGAAAAGCAAGTCGTCCACGGCCTCTGTTTTAAGAGCAGGTGTAGCTGCAGATCCTACACCGAGCACGAGAAAACTTTCTAGGAAATTAGTAGTATCGCGTACTAAAGTTAACCGGCATTTACGAGGCATAGAAATGATGCCAAAGTTTAAACAGTGAATAACAACGTTAAAGCGAATACCTTTGTAACATCCTAGTAAAACGGTGGCCCTTTTAAAATCAGGAAACAAAATATGTTTGAATAATATTATTTTTAAAACAGATAATGGAAATATCAAGTACATCATTAGGTAAATAAAATGACAGTATGTTAGTTCGGAAGGCCTAACTGACCCATGGCTTGGTTGTTTATTTTTCGGCATTTCTTTCTAAATATTGCGTTTTCCTCCCTGTTGACAATATTTTATCTTGCTGCGTCCTTCTAAAAGTTTCTTGGGTATCCTTCAACATTCATATTTGTCACATGTCCTATCTATCTCCTACAGGTTTACCTTTTTATAATTTTCTTAAAGATTTTCTTTCCGAAACCACAAATATTTTTCGTTCAGTCTCACTCAAGGTCCATAATTCACTACCAAAGAGTTCTATTGATTTTATAATGGCTTTTTATGTTCGCCACTTTATTCTCCTTAACATTATTTTGCTGTAATTTAATTTACTGAGAGCGTATGTACATTTCTTTCAATTTAATGTTATGTCACCTTACTACTAAAGGGCGATTATTTTAGTGTGTCCGAACTTCCGATAGGGGTCGCTGTCAAACGAACTATGATTTTGCGCGCAAGTCTGTAAATCTGTGTCGTAATAGTCTATATATGGCAGCAAATTATCGAAATTTATTATCAAAACCGGTGTTCTGCGCGCCAAACTTATAGAGCACTTCGTGAATTTGAACTTCCTGATGTATTCGCCGAATTATCAATAAATTCCGAACGCATTCCACGGAGCTCGATATTCAAACAAAAATAAGCCAAAAAGTGTGAATTCCGAAAATACCGACGTTCTTGCTCGCAGTACTGATAAAGATCTAAATTTATTAATTCGTCGCCGTTCGCAGAAAGTTGGGGTTTGTTGTTCGATTACGTGGATTATTTAATTGTGAATTTGAATGGTATTTGATCTGGAGAAGATGTAGTTTCAAAAGGACGGCTCCACATATCATACAGCCAACGCAACAATCGATTTATTGAGGGAACATTTCGGTGAGAAACGTTCGAGGAACGGAACTGTTAATTGACCTAGGTAATGTAATTTAACACCTTTAAATTATTTTCTTTGGGGTTATGTTAAATCTTTGGCCTATGTCTATAAAGCAAAAACTATTGGTGCATTAGAAGCCAACATAACTCGTATGTAACTTGCGGACTTAAGACCCCAATAAATTAAAAATAAAAAAATCGATTTTTAACTTTATTTTAAAACTTCATCATAAATAATATTGATAATCGACTTAAAAACTGTTTGCAAATAATTATAAATGATTTAAAATTTATAAAATTTAAAATACAATCACGTGATTACTAAAGCTGCACTATTAGCTGCCATGTTTGTGACGTCATTATGTTAAAGTGTTTTTCACGCCACCGTCAATTGTCAACAGCTTTTACCTGTGTGTATACCGTCAAAATTATTAAAGTTTAGCGCAAAACAATATTGTTTGTCTAATTTAATTCAATAATATGTGTCAAAAGATTCATAAAGACCAATTATGATAATATACCTGGTGTGGATATTTTTATGGTTACATATTTTCTCAAAAATAATATTCGGTTCAGTTCAAATGAAGTTCGAGGTGCTAAAGCATCAATTTGAGTATTTTAAAAAATATTAATGTAAATGTAAATATGAAACAAAATATGTCTATTAAATATAATTAAATTATTTGTAGCGCGAAAGTTACAGTCACAATGCTGTAGGTTATGTTCAATTTAACCCCGAAAATTGTATTTACACGTTGAAAGAACGTGTAAATAGAGAACATAAAGTTCCGAGTAAAGCTTATGTAGTTACCTTAATTATTAGCGAAAAGCTAAGAAAAGTCCAAGACACAAGAAAAGTCAATGTAACGATTGTGTAGGTTCAGCATAAAAAATTGATATAATGTTATAAATAATAATTTTTTGTATATATTTGATGGCAGGTGGTTGTAAAAATTGGATATTGTTTTAGGATTAATACACCGTGTTGCTTGATACCATTGATTTCGACGTTTAACATCTTGTGGTACATTTAAAATAATTTTTTTCTGGATTTGTACGTACAAAATGGTACGAAACAAGCACGATATTGATGATAATACATTGATGATAATAACAAGAATAAGTTGATTAAAAAGTAAAACACTCGAATTAGCTGTATGTAATGCTGAAGGGAAAAAATTGTGACGTCAAACGCGCGCGGGTTTTTCCGGGAACTGTCGGCGCGTCATCGGTACAAGGTTTAAAAATGTATTTTCAGTTTGATACAACATTTTAATTGTAAAAAAAATTGTTTTGTTATAAAACTTATATATGATATATTTATACAAAAAACTTACTTAAACTTATATATGATATATTTATACATTTGTAACATTTTTTTTTCTAAACCACAATTGCTTGAAAAGGTGGTCCGAAATTGGATTGACATTCTGTCAATCTGTCAGGTTTGTCAGAACTGTTTTCAAACATTAATGTCATTGAATGTTACTTTACATAAAATAAATAGTTTCAAGATATCTAATTTAGTAGTTTTATTTGAATTTAAAGTTCGGACACACTAAAAAAATATAAATTATGTGCCTAGGTATATGTCTCCACTTCTTCGAATTTAAAATCTTCCCCTTATCTGTTAATATTTGTAACTGATTATTTTTAGACTTTTGTAATTAATTACAATAATATTTCTTCTTATGTTATTGGTAAATAGAAATATTCATACATGAAAAACGTAGAAGAAAAAGAGAAAGGAAAAAAAGAAGGAGCACCTTTCTGTCTGTTTAATTAAAGAAATTATGCTGATAAATGTATATTTAAAAAGGGGCTAATAACCCCATTTTAGTCAAATCAATTAGGGAGCCTCTGCTCCCTAATTGCTCTGCATAAAAGATTATCTTCAACAGTGTCGAATAAGAGACATATGATATAAAAAAAATCATTTTTAATAATTTTAGTCATCTTTCAAAAAAATAGTTCTTAGAGTGGCAATAAATAATTATAAAATAAAAAAGAAACATTATACGTATCGATAAATTCAACGTCTACGTGCTAAATAAATAACAAGTATTTAATTGGCTCTAAGTTGCCGCTTTCGAAATCCCCCGCTAAGCATGTCAGATATTCCTTTTCAAATAATCCGTCTGCTTTCGAGAAAAGCTGACTGGTGTCCCCTAAGGACTCCATCACCGAAATGCATCTAACACCTACGTGAAATATCCCGTGACATTAATTGGAAAGCGGCTGTTTCGTGGCTGAAATTTGTTCAACAGGTCTGGTTTACGATTGGTTATACCAGGGCGATTTAAAAAATCACGATTGATATTACTTTTACTCCACTTTACAAGAGGGAAATTATCATATTGGCGATTCTAGAGTGAGATTTGTATACAATAAATTAAAACACTAATTTTTAGTTCACAAAATGCGAATATGCATGGATGCTGGCCACGACATTAATATTCACATCACACGTGATATATTAATTGAACATTATCATACACAATGTGTTGGAAAAATAACGGAACAACATTTTCAATACATCCGTTGCGGAAATTTTATTGAAAACACAAAATTTCACACAAATTCTTGTTCAAATTAAAAAATTGTTCAAATTCTTTATCCATAATCAAAATTGCCACAGTAACTTTTTCTAACATAAACAAAACATCTGCCAAACACACGCTAATTGACTTGTCGCACTCAAACTTCACATGTGTCACATACGGTTGTACCAAAGTAAGAAAAAAATTACCCATTCATAACTCATAAATGACTCAGTCCCATTCAATTTTGATCACATGGATCAAGATATTCTAGTATTTAAACAAGTGGTTAGAAAAAGTTTTGGCACTGTGAATAACAATAGAAAATGGAGGATCAGGTATATTTTCAAACTTAAACAATTATACAATGATGTAGAGAGTGAGGACTGTGTGAAGAGTCAACGAAAACGCATATAAGCGGTATACTTGATGAGAAGTCCATAAAACCGAATACCAACGAGAATCATGGATCATACTCACCAGATATAATCCCGTGAGACTTTTACTTCTCCAAAATCAAATTAATGTTATGTAGAAAACATTTTGAGTTCATTAATAAAGCCTGAAGGAAGGAACGAATGGATTATTCGCTGATATGAGTGAATCGTATCGAATGGGGCTTATTTTCAAGACGACAAAATAAATTTGCCTGATTAAAGCAACATTTTGTGTTTTATGGAACAATTGTCTGTGTTTATTTGAGAAAATGTATAAATTTGTTTCCTTGCTGCACCAAAATTAGTTCAAAATTGTAAAATATGAATAAAAGATTTTCTCATCTAACAAAAACATATTTTTATTTTAAAATAAACCGCCAGTTTTTACGATCCCCTCGTAATACCAAATATACTATTTCCAACCGGACAAAGCTTTTATTTCGTCATTAAATTTTCATGAGACAAGAGACGGTTTTGAGTGAGAGAGATTTTCGGATATAATGGATGTGGTGTAGTGGGGTGGGAACCAGGTTGGTGGTGCTTATATTCATTTTTAATATGAAAATAAGCACCACCATAAGCAATAAGCACCAATATCACGGTAAAAATTTAAAAAAAAAACATCCAAATTGGAATTTTTATTCTAACTGATTAAAAAAATATATCTGAAATGAATCACAGTAAAATTTCTGGTAATTCTCTTATATTTTCAGTTATTACATCATCAAAAGCCTGCAGATAACGTTTATGATATAGCAATTCAGTTAGTTCTAAAATTATTGATTGATTTGTCCGTTACTTTGTAATAGTTCATTTTTTAAAAAAGAATAATACAAACAAAGTAAAAAAATGTTTTATTCCTTTTTAGAGTTAGTTTTATTATTATACGTTTTTCTTATTGCGTGTTCTAATACTTAACTAAATAATATTGTAAGCAACAGATTATCTCGCTTTAGATTTTTTTCAACGCCAAAATTTTCTATTAATTCGTTCCCAATTTTTACTCAGCCCTCTTTTCTTTCTTTCTTTCAACGTTAGCTAAATTAATATTATTCAGTTCATATTTACTCCTATTTCCTTTAGTACTCCATCTAGTTTAGTTTTCTTGATTAGGTCTCTTTAAAATCTGTAAATGCTACAAATATGTTGATATTTCCTGATAAAACTTTTTTAGGGTGATTTTTTTAGTGCCACCCAACTTTAGATTCAAATAAAACCGAACAACCGAATTAGATACCTTGTAACTATTTATTTTATGTGAAATAACATTCAACGGTATTAATGTTTGAAAATAATTTCCGACAAATGTTTACCGCGGCTACTTCTGGTAAAGCGCATTCTGTCAACCAAATTTCCGACCACTCTTTCAAGCAACTAGAGTCTTTGTCCGCAATTGTCCGAGTTATGTTGGCTTCCAAGGCATCAATAGTTACTCATCTATCGGCATAGACCCAAGATTTAACATAACGCCAAAGAAAAGAATCCAAAGGCGTTAAATCGCATAATCTTAAGAGACAATTAACAGGCGCATTCCTCGAAAACTGAATCCGAATGTTCCGAATTGTTCCCTCAATAAACCGATTGTGCTATTAGAAGAACATCTCTTCCAAATCAATACCATTCAAATTCGGAATTAAATAATTATTGATCATCGCGAAAGGCGACGAATTGATAAATTTTACACTGCGAGCAACAGCGACGTTATTTCTTCGGAACGTACAGATAGATTGATAAAACTAAAGAATATAACTTCCCAAAAAAGGTAAGAGAAAAGGTAAGCAAAAGACAAAACTAATTTAAACAACGCTACGCAGCATCTAAAAAGGAAGATCTAACGTATTAAAAAATGAATCAATTAGTTCATACCTAAGTAAACTGACAAGTGATAGTAGCACTGACTATTCACTATGGAAAGCTACTAAAAGATTACAAAGACCTCTCATGTAAATTCCTCCAATTAGAATGGAAAATGGTAAATGGGCGAGAAATAATCAAGAAAAGGCTGATAGATTTGCAATTCATTTAGAAAAAACATTTCAACCAAATGAAGGTGATATTTTGGACCAAGAAATTGACCAGGAAAATGTAGAGATCAATCAATCAACTCCAAAGAAGTTATCGAAGAGATTAACGAAAATATAGTTCTAAAGAAAGATCCTGGTTCTGATTTCATTACTGGAAAAATCCTGAAAGAGCTCCCCAAAAAAGACATAATTAAACTGACACATCTAGTAAAAAATAAAAAACCAAGATTAATATCTAAATTTCCACTATATTTAAAACTTGTACGTATGACAATTGTTTCGACGCACAGTGTCTTTTTCAAATACACTCTTTTTCAAATACATGTGTGTATTTAAAAAAAGACACTGTGTGTCGAAACAATTGTCATACGTACAAGTTTTAAATATAGTGGAAATTTAGATATTAATCTTGGTTTTTTATTTAAAATGAATTTCCATCAAGTATCGGCTACCTCAGTTAAATACATCTAGTAAATGTAGCATTTAGACTTGAGACTTGAGAAGTTGTTTACCATTGATGTGGAAAGTAGAAGAGGTCATAATGATCCCCAAACTTGGCAAAACGCCACATGAAGTTTCCTCCTATAGGCATATTTCTATCCTGCCTGTATTATCGAAACTATTCGAAAAACTTCTACTAAAACGACTAAAACAAATCACAGATAAATGTAATTTGAACGTGTTACATCAATTTGGGTTTTAGAAAAAGCCATTCCACTATAGATCAGATTCACAGAATTACAAATGTTTGGCATAAAAGTCTAAAACATAAAATGAAGATGTATTTACCTAAACAGTTTTCTGATATTCTGACATCCTATACCTCAAAAAGGCATTTTAAAATGGTGCAAGGAGACTAATCTCCGCTTAAGACAATTCATGCAGGAGTACCGCAAGGAAGTATATTAATACCTGTCCTATACCTTTTGTACACAAGTGATATTCCTAGACTGGAAAATGACATCATAGCAACGTTTGCACATGACACTGTCATATTTGCATTAGGTAATGACCACAAAGAAACAGCAGAAAAATTGCAGATATCAGCCAACAAAATTAACAATTGGACAAAACAATGGAGAATCAAATTAAATGAATCAAAGTCTGTATTAGTCAACTTTACAAACAGATCTAATCAACATATATGCATAACCGTAAACGAATTCCATTTTGAAATACAGCTAAATATCTTGATGTTACCCTTGATGCAAGGCTACGCTGGAAAGCCCATATCAAAAGGAAAAAAGAAGAACTTACGATTAAATATAGAAAATTGTACTGGTTAATTGAAGGAAACTCCAATCTAACTCTTCTTAATAAACTCATCTTATATAAGCAAATAGTTAAACTGGTGTGAACCTATAGAATTCACTTGTGGGGTTGTGCCAGTCAGAGAAATAGTACAAACCATTCAATGTTTCAGTAGAAAGAGCTAAAGAACATTATAGATGCACCATGGTACGAAACAGTAACCTCCATCGGGACCTGGATGTGGATAGTGTTAAACAAGCCAGATCCAAGATTGCCAGGAGTCATGAACAACGACTCCTCCAACATGTCAACGTCGAGGCGATCCAGCTTCTGGACTATGCAGGATTAACAAGAAGACTCACTAGAATCAAGTCCTTTGAGTTAGTTCAGTGATGTGACAAAGCAGAGTATTGTGCGTCTTAATATATACGTTAGTTTTAGTGTACCTAGTTTATTAGAAATCTAACGATACTGATGAGTAAGACCTTAGTTCTAAGCTTTGTAAGTAGTATTATAGGTTAAATAAAATGTACGTGGTTGATTTTTGTGATCAGATTGTAATGTCCGTGAATGCCTAAAAAAGGATTCATAAAAAAAAGTTAAAAAAAAAAGAAAAAAAGATTTTGATAATAAATTGTGACTATGTGCAAACGTTACTCTAACTCTAAACGTTACATGATGCCAGACTATACTGTATAATTTTGACACTAGAGGCGCCCAAACTCTCAGTTCATTTGACAACCACCCCTAGCGGAAGTTCAGACACACTAAAAAAATCACCCTTTAAAGAGATCTGCAATCTGCCCAGAGGGCAATAAGAGTTAATTTTGACTTGAATGCAGTGACACATAGAGTATCACACAGGTGAGTGATCTACTTTAAAAATGTTTATCTAAATCATAAAACTAGAGCACATTTGTCTACTCAGTCTTAAGTTTAACTTATCTGAGTCTTGTATTCGTCTAATGGCAGCAGACATTTTAGCCTATGTACTTCACTGTTGTCACACATATTTAACTGATCCAGCCATCAGGCCAGCACATCAGGATACACTAGCACTATTTCACTGTAATTCGCACTGAAACGATGTATGGCTTCCTTGATGGACTCCAGAGGGATATCATGTTAAATGACCTCGTGGGGGACGTACATTAAGAAGCGACATACCGCTTGACTTCTCACGTTTGGCCTTGTCCATTTTTATATACGGGATGTAGTGCAACTTTTTCCAACTTCTTATCATTGTTTCTTATACCCATATTTCTTTCAGTAGTATAAGCATGCTTATTATTAGTTTTTTCTTCCATATTTTAACATTTTTGCCATTATATCATATTTGTTTGAATTTATGTTATTTCTGAATTTATTATTTCTCATATTTTATCGGTATTTAGTGCTTACTTCTCTACTTTTTGATCTTGAAGTTCCGAACCTTCATATTCTTTGTCCGTCTTCCATCCTGAATTAAGCAACTCATCCAAACATTGATTTCGTCAATAAATATTCATGTGACAGGAGACGATTGGAGTGAGAGAAATTTTCGCCCATAATGGTTGTGGATCAGTGGAGTGAGAAGCAAGTTGGGAGTGTTTATAATAATTTTTAATACGAAACTAACAGCAACCGTCCTGGCAGAATTAAATAAAATGTATTCGTAAGTGAAATTTTTATTATTACTGATAAAAAAAGTTATTTGAGAAAATCCCGTTATACTTCTCGTACAACTGACAAAACGCGTTAGTTCAATGTATTTTCTTAACCCAATTTCCAACAATACCATTGACCCGATTCACCATTCTCCATAAACGAAAACTAGACTGGCGTACATCGGGAAAATCGGGAAATCCTTCGAAAAGTCCTCTTTCAATTCGACTGACCCGTATCAAAGCCGATTGCGGATTCGGTTTCGAAATAGAGGCAACCTATCGCAATAACAAATCCTCGAAAATGTGGCTGCGAAACTTTAACGATCCTTTCGAAGTATATGGGGGTTAGGATTTTTTTCTCATTCGGCTTACAAACACTTATTATCATTAAGCTTTAAACGTGTTTATCTAAATTCTATTATTTTGTACCATTCAGTAATGTTCACAACTACAGCTTTAAGATACAATAAGAAGAGAAAGAAGTTAATTAAAAATCTCCTAGCCCCAAAAGTAGGTGCTTTATTTGGTGATACATTTAATAAATAAAAGTTCATTTATTTTAGTCGGAAAATAATGTAATACATTATTATAATCAAACTATAAACTAACTTTAAAAAAAAAACAAAGAATTAATTTATTCATCCAAATTTATTATTTAAAGTTTCCTTCAAAATATGACCCTCTCATGGCAATACACTTATTGCAACTTTTTTTTCAGTCTTCGAAAGAATTACTATCTACGGCTTCTGAAATTTCCTTCAAAATGGTCAGCAAACTCTTTCAAATTGCTTGTATCGACTCAAAGCCGCGTCCACGAAGTAGTTTCTTTAATCCAGGGTAGAGAATAAAGCCAAATGGAGCCCAATCAACTGAATCTGATGGTGAGGTAAGGATATTTGTTTGATTTTATTAAAAAATTGACGAAGAATTATTGCAGTGTGCGATTATGAGTTATCGTGATCCAAAACCATGAGTTGGTTTGCCACAAATCAAGACATTTTTTTTTTAATGCACTATATGCCCCTAACTAAAATATTCAATTATTAACACAAAAAACGTTTTTCATATGCATATGATGCCCCTAACTAAAATATTCAATTATTAACACAAAAAACGTTTTTCCATTTCAACCTATTGAAATATACGCAATTACACGACTTTAGCCTAAACCGTTTCGAAAATATTGCGAAAAAACTATCTTCAGAGTTCCCCATTTAAGGGGCCTTAGCCCCCCTAGAGTCGTCTCCCAAAATATTTATTATTATTTCCGGACACCCTATATATATATATATATATATATATATATATATATATATATATATATATATATATATATTTTTTTTTTTTTTTTTCGTTTCACCTGTTAATCAAAAATAAGAAACCGTGATCCGTAAAAATATAACAGTTTATATAAATCTATATTAACTAACCGAGCAGAAACTGTTTAAACCTTGAATGTTTACTGCCTATTTGCACGGAATTCCGAAACTGAATGCTAAAAATAATCATCTAAATAAACACGTTACTATCACGTTAAAAGTTCATTTTGGAAATGTTTTTGTTTATGGCTCAGGTCAGAGGTAACACAACGTTGACTAATTAACACTGTATAATTAATGGATAGGAAATATCAGTTGCAGTATGTGAAATGTAGATAAAAATATACGATTTATAGAAATGTTTTGATTTTTTGTATTCTCTAATTCTTCATATCGACATTACAAATTGTAACTAGATTAATTCAATCGTTTTCTATTATCTAAACTAAAAACTTATCTTTATCTTAGTCTCTTTGGTAGATACATATCCAGCGACGTGCGCCACAGTTCACTAATCACTTTTTTCATGTAATTGAAATACGCATAGAATAAATTCTAGACATTTTTCCCTGTCATATTATTTCGAGTGGTTTCAGTCGAATAGCGAGCTCACATCGACATCTTCATGGTTTTGCAGCTTCTTCTGGTATTTGCTTGCAAACGCCTTGATCTCCTCTTCGACCATAGGCACTTTTAGGTCTCGGTGGGTGTCTTCATTTCGGATAAATCACAAGGCATTGACAATATTGCGAAATACTTTATTTTGAAACGTATGAATGAGTTTTATATTGGATTTCTTGGTGCATTCCCAAACTTAGATGCCGTAAGTCTATATAGGCTTCAGGATTTGCTTATAGAGAATCAGTTTATTGTGTATTGACAGAGTCATACAGAGTGATTCCCTAGTAGCCAATATATTTTTCTGAATTTTAGACCCATTTGCTCACATTTCTTCTTCAAATGCGCTTTACATCTTAGTTTGGCATCTTTAGTCATGCCCAGATACTTTGTTGGCATATGGGATTCTTTTCTGGTTAACTGCCACTGGTATATATTCATCTTTCCTGTCGGTGAAATTGATATGGGTCGACTTTGTCTCATCTCATTTGATACGCCATTTATTTGTCCCATTGGTGATATTGTTGAGGGCTGTTTGAAGTTTGTAGCTGTTTACTTTTTAGTTTCTAGCTGAATTAATTTGAAACAACAGATTTTAAAAGGTATTTTTAATTGATCAGAGCAACATTTTATTATCAAAATCAGCGTTCTGTGCGCCATATTTATAGAGTCCACGTGAATTTTGTGGTGCACATAATCACCTAACCGAGCAATGTATTCGCCAAATTGTCAACAAATTACGAACCCATTTTACGTTTTAAAACAAAAATAAAACGAAAAAACATGTGCGTTCCGAAGAAAATATGGCCACTGTTGCTGGCAGCATTGATGAAAATTTCAAATTTATCAATTCATAGCCGTTCGCAGAAGGTTGGACTGTGTTATTCTACTTTACTACGTGCAAATATTGATTTGTAGGAGATGGGGTTTCAACAAGACAGCCCTACATGTCATACAGCAAACGAACGCAACAATCGATTTATTGAGGGAGCAATTCGGTGAGAAAATTATATCAAGAACGGACCTGTTAATTCGCTACCCAGATCATGTGATTTAATGCCTTTAAATTATTCTCTTTGTGGTAATGCTAAATCTATGGTCAATGGCAATAAACCAGCAGCTACTGACGCCTTGGAAGCCAACTTAACTTAGACAATTGTGGAAAAAGTGTGCTATTTGTCCGAAATTGTTTTCAAACCTTAATACCATTGAATTTTATTCAGATAAAATGAATAGTTTCAAGACATTTAAGTTGGTAGTTGTTTTATTTGACTTTAAAGTTCGAAAAATCACTACCAAAGCTATATATATATATATATATATATATATATATATATATATATATATATATATATATATATATATATATATATATCGATATGACCAGTTGACTTGGTCTTGCTCTGTTCGTTTTGTTTCAGCTGTCTCCCTGCGTTGAGCTCGAGCCCAGCTGATGACGGCTGTGAGGCCAGAAACCGGTCCTGGGAAGTACTTGTCTCGGCATGGTGACGGCGACTGATTTGAGACGAGCAGAGGTACGTGGTAGTACGGATGAAAAATTTCTTTTTTTCAAATATCTCTCTCCACGGCCCCACTACGCTATCTTTTGAGCAAACCTTATACCTACATCCAAGGTTGTGGGAAGAATGTGTCGCGTAGTTTTTGACTGCCGCGAACATTCACCGTAGGATGGCGCGAGTTTCATTGAGATTGCGACCCGCCATCGATATGACCAGTTGACTTGGTCTTGCTCTGTTCGTTTAATTTCAGTTGTCTCCCTGCGTTGAGCTCGAGCCCAGCTGATGACGGCTGTGAGGCCAGAAACCGGTCCTGGGAGGTACTTGTCTCGGCATGGTGACGGCGACTGATTTGAGACGAGCAGAGGTACGTGGTAGCACGGATAAAAAATTTCTGTTTTTCATATATATATATATATATATATATATATATATATATATATATATATATATATATATATATATATATATATATATATATATAATGTTATACGTGGTGTAATGCTATAAAATTTGTGATGTTATACAGAGAAAGTACTTTCGATTTTTTTTTAACAAAAAGTTTTTTTTTTTAATCATGTCTCCAAAATGCAACCATTTCCGCTGAAAACAGGTCAGAACTTCATTAATTGCCTTAACAATGGCAATGTCTCATCGACTTGTTTATTTTTGTCCTTTGAAAGTTTGTTTTATTGTTGCATTGGCCTCTTAAGGAATTATTTGAAAATGAAATGTAATATTTTTATATGAAAACAAAAAAAAAGGAAAACTTACACATCATTGTCGTTTAATGTCAAAGTTGAAATTATTAGCACTGATTTTTCCATACACAGCATGATGTTTGAAATGATTCACATCACATTAAGAAAGACATGATTAATTGTTAGATTCTTCAAATGATCTTAGATCTTTCAAATATCCTTTTTTCAGTATATGCAAGCCACGCACAGTTCTAACCCATCATTCCGAACATGTTGAAAAAGTCCAGGTACATTTCTGATCTGATTGCTGATTTTAACTAAATAAATCGTAAATAAGCAAAGATTAATATCTAAATATTTCCATTATGTATTATAGTATAATAGAGTATAGTTTGTATTTGGAAAAGGCACTGTGTGTCGAAACAATTGTCGTACATACAATTTTTGATATAGTAGACATCTTTAGATATTAATCTTTGCTTATTTATTTAAAATGAATTTCCAACAAGTATCGGCTACCTCAGTTAAATTTAAATAAATAAAGTTATTAATGTAAATTGACACTCTGAAAAAATGTTTGACAGCGGCGACCAGCGGGGACACACTTGGGGACCATCACAATTAGTCAATAGTACATTACAACTTTAATTTTTTTGGTATATATATGGCTAATTTTTAATTGAAAAAAAATTAACAATGTTCATTGGTTTATTTGTAATTTATTCGTTAAATAATAAGTATTTATTATTTGCCAAATATGCTTTTATACATACAAGGCGCGTCTCACGGAAAACATGACTTATTTTATAGTAGCTATTTCTAGGGGCGGCATCTTTTGACGGGTGTAAGCATTGGAAAGGTGCATAATTCACTGATGTTCTGACAAAATTGCTGACATTCAGATCATTAGAAACCAAGTTATCGTGCTTAAAGTGTCAGTGTATTTATAAACAATCACCGAAATGTTTCAATTAATGAAATAAGTGTATAGTTTAGGATTGTTTATCCCGTGACAGAGTGTACGAGTGTACTAAACGATTCAAAGAAGGTGGTGAGAACATCAAGGACAACGAACATCTTGGTCCGAAAAATTCCATGGTTAATCAAAGTAACTAAAAAATCAGCCAAAATCTGCGTTGCGATACATGGAAATGGAATTGAACACGTCCAAAAATTCAATTCATCGCATTTTTACCGATCATTTGGGACTTCGGAAGGTTAGCTCGCTTTTTTCCATACAAATTAACTGATGACCAAAAATTGCTCCGAATCCAACATTGCAATGACTTGATTAAAGAGTCGAAAAAGGACGAAAACTTCAGCATTGTTACTGGTGATTAGACGTGGTATTTTCAATATAATCCAGGAACCAAGCGTCAGAGTGCCAAATGGAAGCACCCGAGCGAGCTAAATCCGAAGAAAAGCCGTCTAGAGAAATCAAAAACCAAAACAATGTTGATTTGTTTCTACGATTCGGTGGGAATTGTGCACAAGGAATTCGTTCCATCTGGTCAAACGATCAATGCTGCATTTTAACCATTAATAGTCACCGTATTCGCCCGATTTGGCTCCCTGTGACTTCTATCTAGTCGAAAAACTTCATTTGCCGGTAAATAGAGAGCGTTATGTTGACATTCAAGCTATTCAAAAGGCGTCGACCGCTGTCCTGAAGGACATCTCTTTGGTAGAGCTCAAAAACTTCGACAACTTAATTAACCGTGCAAAACGTCGTATTAATGCGCAAGGAGACTATTTTGAATAAAAATGATTTTTCCAAAAAAATAAATATTTGGGTTTTTTACGTCTTATTTTCCGTGAGACGCATCTTATATATATTTAAAATGATAATTTTTATCATAGCTTTTCGATTGGCGATTTAATAATGTTGCAATTTTTTTCTTGAAAGCCCTTGTAAAGGTTTTTGACCCTTGTTATAAGAAACTTTTTTCTTTCGAATTATGTAAAAAATAGAATGGTTAAATATGCGAAATTTGTTTACCTTACACCCTGTTTATATATTTTATACTATACACCTGGAAAAATATGTGCCGTGAACAACTGTAAATATGTTTTTCTGCGAACATCCATTAATCCATTTCTGTTTATAATTTTTTTTTAATATGAAAATGTATTTGATCTTCAGAACGTTTTTCGGTTTAAACAGGTTTTCCAAGTGTTCAAGTTATAGACTTAAAAAACTGTTTTTCTCTCCCAAAATGTTGAGAAATCCCAAATACTTTTCAGTATTTGGAGCCAAGAAACTATGATAGAGGCTTGACTTGACCTTCTTGTGCACAAATGTTACACAATAAGGCAACAAATAAGCACCCAAGGGAATATGGGTGAAAAAACCTTTCAAATATTGTTCTCGTCGAGCTTACATAAGTGTATATAAATTATATAACGCTTAACACATCGGTCAAAAAGTTTTTTTTTTTGCAAATTTCGACTTTATTCATCAATATATTCTCATTGAAGCCCAATACAATCATTTCAACGCTTTTCTAATATTTCTACGCCTTTTTTAAAGAACGATTTCTCGTTGCCTTTAAACTATCCCTCAGTTTCGGCAATTACCTCTTCATTGGAGCGAACATTCATTTTTATCAGCTTTTTTTTGAGGTCTGAAAACAGAAAATAGTCGCTGGGGTCCAGATCTGGAGAATACGATGGATGAGAATCGAATTTATGAGAAATACGAATTTAGCCATCGTTGCTAACGATTTGCTGGCACGATTGACAAGGTTCATTGTTTTGGTGAAACAACACATTTTTTTTGTTCATTTGGAGCCTTTTTTGCGATCTAGTAATTCAAACGCACCAATAAGGCTATGTAATATTCGCTATTTATCGTTTTACCTTTCTCGAGATAATCGATGAACAATATTCCATATATATCCCAAAAAGCAGAAACCATAACTTTGTCTCCAGATGGTTGTATTTTTGGTCGCTTGGGACGACTTTCATCGGCTGCTGTCCGCTCAGCTGACGGCCAATTTGATTCAGGAGTGGAGTGATCTATGTTTCATCCATTGTCATATATCCCATAAAAAATCAATTTTATTTCGCTTAAACAACTCCAAACATTCTTCAGAATCATTAATATGTAATTGTTTTTGGTCCGCTGTGAGCAAACGCGGTACCCATTTCAATAGCAATTTACGCATTCCCAAATGTTTATGCAAAACATTGTAAACACTTCTTTTCGATATTTTCATGATATAAGCTATTTCCTGCAGCTTTACTTTATGGTTTTGCGAAATAATTTTGTTAATTTTTCTCATGCTGTATGGTTAGGTTTGGTAACCATCTTATTTGGACGTGTAGAGCGTTAAGCATCATCGGTGCTTGTACGGTCACGTTTGAATTCAGCATACCAATCAATGATAGTTGATTTTCCTGCGGCAGAGTCCGGGTAATGTTTATCAAGGCATTGTTTTGCATCAACGGTATTTTTCTTCATAAAAAAAAGCAATGCTCACAATTTTTCACACACACAATTTTTTTTTCATTGTTTTGAAAATATCAAAAATGGTTTGACCTAAAGTACAACTTAGAAACTAGTAGACAGATTGTTATGAAATTTTGATACGTGACGTTTGAAGGTTGGCACAATCAACCACTGGTAAGGATTTTTCTTAAGTGGAATTACTGGCCAATGTGCTATATAAATTTGAAGACCAGAGATGTCTTTTACTACAAGTTCACACAAATGGAGGGTGAAATTGCTGGAGGGAGCGAGTGAGAGGCTTTTGGAGAGGTTATATCCGTAAAGGGAAACTAAAGTGCACTACACTCAATCAATACATGACGACTGTAAGGGAGCTCTCGTAGAAGGTGTCCATGAGATAATAAAGAAAGAATTAGATTACAAACCCTTGAACTTTGACCTGATTAGTATGACCATCTTCTGAGAAGAGACTAGTTCGTTTTCGGACCACAAAGTACAGAAAATATTTTGATAAATGCAAATTGTAAGTCCCCAACCCATTACATAATTTATACGGTTTTTTGAACAGCCGAACAGCTCGTAGTATATATTGTAACCATGACAAATCGCCTATCGGTGTAAGTTCCACCGTATACATAAACGCGTATATGGTCCAAATCGTGATCAAATATTATTTATCCAGAATGCTGGATCCCCCGTTGAGATACTATAGGTGATTTATTTTCCTAAAAAACAATGGCGCCTATTCATAAACGTTGAACCCAGTTCACATGAAAAGGTATAATGGTCCCATTGAATTAAATTTATATCCCTTTCTCTGGAAAAATGATGGCTGATTGTGTTTAATATGAAATGTGGCCCGGCGTAGTTTTTTTTGCGATACAACACGAACAGATCTAAAAAACACTTGTTCTAGTATGGCACACATTCATAGTAAGGATGAGTTAGGTTTGTAATGTAAAAAAAAAAATTCCATAAAGTGTAATTTTATCAAAAAATCTGAAAGTAAATCGAAATTAAAGATAATTAAGTTAAACTAGAGAATCCATTTTACTCGATCATTTTTAATAAAACATTGAAAAAAGTTATAAGAGATGCAAATATTTATAGGGCTAGTATTGTTTAATGACAAGACACTTGTTTCACTTACATAGATGACATTGTCTTATAACATGAAGTAAAGAAGAACTAAGAAACGTTACAAAGAAAATGGTGGAAAGTGTAAGACAGAAAGGATTGTACATACACCCAGATAAGAAAAAATATATAGAGTGGACTGATATGAAATTTAAAAATGGGAAATTTCAGAAAAGTAATATTATATGAACTTGAATGTGTGAACAGAGTTTATTAATTGCAATTGCTGCATTTTTCTATATTAAGCTTTTTTATTTTGCTAACAATAGATGATCATTAATATATATATATATATATATATATATATATATATATATATATATATATATATATATATATATATATATATATATATATATATATATATATATATATATATAACATCTCCACTTTGATTGCCAATTATCAAGGGAATCTAGTTTCTTTTCCGGGGTATCAATCTGCCTACTCCCCAGGACTCATAACTAGAAAAGGCGTGACCTCTTCATTAATAGGTAAGGTCATGGGTGTGACGCTCGGTTGAGGGTGAAGGTGAGAGAAAACGTTTGATTGGAAGTGTTTCCGTATATTTTGAACCGACGTCTCTCTTATTTAGGCAGTCTGGGCGTTTTTCGATCTAAATTGCTTCACGAATTATGCGGGGTTTGTTGAAATATACAGGTGCGATTACTTTGGCTTTGTCGAACTCTCTTTTGTAACCCGTTTGGATATGATGTTCTATTAGAGTAGAGGAGAGATCCGATTTTCGGACGGCGAAAGAATGCTCGTAATGCAACGTTGTATACGTCTGTTGGTTTGGCCGATATATGATTGGGAGCGGCCAGAACAAGGAATCTCATAGACTCATAATCTCATCTTCTACTGGCGTAAGGCAACTGGATAAATCTCTTTCTGTTGTAAATATCGTATCAAATTTTATCGTATCAAAATACGTAGCAAATTTTATTGGTGACTCCCTTGATGTATGGCAAAAGAAATTTGGGGTTTTTGGACAATTCTCTAGCAGATTGGTGGATGTGACTTGTTGCCTAAACTTTATCAATATGCCAATTTATTTCACGCATGACATAGCCATTTCGAATCAGTACCACTTCTAGGGCATTACGTTCTGTTTGCCTATGTTCCTTACCCGTCAATCTTAAAGGTCTTATGACTTAAGCTTTGACCACCGATTTAATTGGGATCGATGATGATGTGAATTCGGGTTTAGGTAACGATTTGTATGGGTAGGTATTCGATAAACTGAATAGGAGAAACTTTGGTTTGGTCTTTTTAATATTAGACTCTCAAGAAAATGGCGGGCACAATGGTTTTCAGACTCCATTGTAAACTAGACTTGGGGCTATTCAAATGAGAAAGGAACAGATTTAGACTATATTCCATGTAGACAAATAACGAAGATGTCATCTAGATATCTGTATCTATAAATATTCCATAAAAATATTGGCTATGACCGTAGGAATAGGGGGCTCCACGCATATGTTTAAAGAATTTATTTTTGAAGAGAAAATATGTAATGGTGGTGTTGGTGTTTCCGAATGCCTAGGGTTTCTGGAATGGGGTTTGTAAATAACGAGACAACATCAAAACTAGCAGGAATGTAACTTTCGGATATACTGTGCTTTTGAAGAAGCTCTGTAAAATGAGGGGAGTTTTTGATATAAGACGTTGGTTTTTAAAGAGCAGTTGTAGACTTTTAGCTAAATCCTGGCTAATTTGTAAGTTGGCGAACGATATGGTCTGACAATTGGACGAAAAGGCATGTCAGTTTTATGGATTTTTGGGAATTCGTATATTTTTGGGATACGAGAAGAGGTACTTTTCCCAAGGTATTAAAACCCATTTATCATCTGAAGGAAGATTAAAAGCATTGATGACAGAGCACGTTTTCTTCTCTAGATATGTTGTAGAATCGTTAAGGATTTTTTTGTAGTCTGCAGTCTCTAATAGATCAGACATTTTAATATCATGCTGGATAGTATTAAGTTTGAGAGTAGTATTCTCTTCATCAGCAAGGTACGCTGTTCATCAGGCAGAAGATTAGACCTCGGTGGTTTGGAACTGCGAAGGATTCTATGTCTTGGAGGGTTTTTTTCGGCTTCAAGAGAAGGTAGGTGGGATAAAAAATCTTCTGTTTGGGAAATTATTTTCTATACTGGGATAGTGTTAGGAGTTACTGCAAAATTATAACCTTTTGAGAAGGCTCTATGGGCTGAATCGCTAAGGTGGGTATTCGAAAATTTGTGTACAAAAGTGGTCCATGAAGGTGTTGGATTTTTAGAAAGTTTGGAAGTGTTTCTTTTTTGTTGTCAGTTTTTTGTTGGAATATCGAGTGAATGTTGAAAGTCATAATTTCCCTCATAATTTCTGAAGCAATTGAGATCAAAAACACCCAGATTGCCTAAACAAGATAGACGACCGTCTTAGAGTTCTAAATACATGAAAACCCCTTATTTCCATAATACTCATCCGAAATTCTTCCAATCAAACGTCTTCTTTCATTCTCATTACTCACCCGAGCGCTCCACCTACAACCTTACCTATTAATGAAGAGATCGTGCTAACTACCTGGCGCAGTAGACAGATTGAGACCCCGAAGCAAAGCAACTAGATTCTCTTAATAATGACTTCAATGTGGAAGACGAAAAGTTGGGATTTTACAAATCTTAAACGCGGTTCTACACGAGAACCTAGTAATTCTAACATTACTGACGGCGAAAGCCTTTCCGAACATATCCGATATATATATATATATATATATATATATATATATATATATATATATATATATATATATATATATATATATATATATATATATAAATATATATATATATATATATATATATATATATATATATATATATATATATATACATACATATATATATATATATATATATATATATATATATATATATATATATATATATATATATATATCTATACATATATATATATATATATATATATATATATATATATATATATATATATAGGTATATATGTTTATTAGGTGCCTGACTGGGGACGAGCCCCACGTATCCCTTTAATTGAGGGGCGTTAACACCATCATCAGGAGGCGAAAAATAACCTCCAATTGATGGGAGGGAGGGGCTCGTCTCCTGTCAAGTACCTAACAAAATGTTTATTTAGGCGGAGACGCCTAAATGTTGAATTAATGAGATGTTTTTCTTTCACAACTTTCTTTCTCAACTCTCTTCTCTTCCACCATTTTTCTAGTTGTGAACTCTGGGGAATAGGCAGATTGAGGCCTCGTAGTAAATCAATTTCTCGTAGTAAATCGATTCTCTTGACAATGGCTTCAAAGTGGAAGCCGAAACGTATATATATATATATATATATATATATATATATATATATATATATATATATATATATATATATTAGTTCGTAGTATTTCGCGGATGGAAGAATATGCTAGACTATTAGTCCGGGAGTACATCCGATTGTGTCCCCATCGTTTGTGTCCCGATCTGAAAACAAGCATTGAGAATGCCAAGTGTGACCTTGGCGAAACGTCTGCACGTTCCCAACAAACGGGACACAAACGATCCGATGTACTCCCGGACTAGTAGTCTCGCATATATATATATATATATATATATATATATATATATATATATATATATATATATATATTATATATTTATATCAGAATTATAGATTTATATCAGAAATCTGGCATGTGTCTCACCATCAAGTCGAGACAAGTATCTCACAGGACCGGTTTCTGGCCTCACAGTTGTCGTCAGCTAGGCTCGAGTTTAACGCAAGAAGACAGCTGAATAGAAACGACCAGAGCCAGGCCAAATCAACTATCCATGTTGATCGACGACACAGCTCACAACGGCTATGAGGCCAGAAACCTGTCCTGGGAGATATTTGTCTAGAAGCGGTGGCGTTGTTTACGTTGATTACACGACCCCACTACGCTATCATCCCCATCTTTTATGCTATAGCAGATCTAAAGAATATTTTGTAAAAATTACGAAAAATTCATTTCAAGGAAAGAATAGGATTATTAGAAAATCGTTGATCGTAATATAAACAATCAAAATATTAAACTTATGGATTAGATTAGATTATGTTAAACTTATGTCAAACACTTTTGATCAGGCTTCGTAAGTATATGAAAATATTCTCTAAATTTAATAGCAATTTAATAAGCCGCAGATCCTTATAAAATAATATTTGTAATTGAAATCGTTAGTCCAACAAATTAATATCAAATTGAAATACGCACATTCAAGCGAAAGATGAAAATAATATCTGGGGAAATAAAACCCATCGTAGCTGTTGCTCGACAGCAGTAAAATTCCCCTTTCGCCCTCTTGAGAAAACCGCCCCGAATCGCACAAATGATTCGAATATACGCCACGAAATTAACACAGATTTCGCAGTGCTTAAGAATAATGCCTTCCTACCTAAGTCATTAAGACAAATCTACATGCTTAATATTCTGCGCTACTACTAACTTAAATTTGATGCAAAATAACACCACCGGGGGGGTTTGTTCCGCCCCTAAAACGATTAATTTTGAACACTTGCTGAATGTGTACGCGGCTTTATGGGACAAATACGACTAATTTCCTACTGGTATATGTTTAGATTGTTTTTAACAGTGACGGAGTCGATAATACCTACATACATAAAAAAAATCACATATATTAAACAAATGTATACTTAAATTCTCTTCTTAAGATGCCCTTCACCTCTACCCAGCATCCTCCGTAAGGACATGGTTTTATGGACATTATGCTCGTTAAAATACCCGAATTATATAATTGCGCATGCGTTGAAAGAAAATTTTAGCTATATTAGATGCTCAGTTGTTGTTTAACAGTCGTTTATATCAGTCGATATTAGAGTTTCTGTAAAAATGGCAAAAATCAAATATCGAGCCGTCATTAACACATTGGCGGACAGAGACGTTGTGCAGCGTCATTTTAAAAAGTTGCGATAGGAAACAACGTACATAAGCATCCTCAACCAAATCTTAAATGAAGAATGAACGTGAAGCAGCGTCTCTTTTTTAGTTGATGTATAACGTTATTTAAGCAACAGTGTCGCATTATAGAGAAATACAATGGCCCAAGTGACACGCTACTGAAACTTACATCCCCCACTTTCCATACCTCCATTCTATGTTTTAGGCGGGAACAGTTGGTATACGACTTTGTATAGCCTCATCAATTACATAGAAACTATAAAGTGAAACGTTTCTCGTGTCGTAATTTTTGTAGCACGTGTTTGAGTAAGTTTTCTGCCCAAATCGTAAATAAATAATAACTTAATATAATTTTTCAACAAGTGTTTTTTCAATAAGTTCTGTATGTTTATAGATAGATGAGGATAAAAAAACCTACGATCCGTATCAAAGAAAGCAGAAGCGATTGCGAAGTTTATATGAGAATTTATCATCAGGAGAAGACGGCGAAGATCCTTATGCCGATTCTTGTGGGGAGTATGGTTCAAATGCAAAATGACGTACCAAGTGAGAGTACTTAATCAGATGAAAGCGAAATGTCTGCTTTAGAAGAACAAACAACTGTTTCAACTCATTTTCAACTTCGACATCAAAAGTCAAAGATCGAAATCATGCAGCAGGAACTTTGGCCCAAGATACAGGAATTATAGAAAAAAACAATTTTAAAAAAATTGTAAAGAACATACTTCAGCATCAAGAATCAGATCAAAACCTCATCCAACACTCTCTCTAAAGCCTAACCCTCCCAAACAAGATGATTCAGACTGGGAACCGACCACTACTCATTTACCAGATTTTAATTTTGATAAGTCCACTAACTGTGTAAAGATAAACATAAACATCAATAATGCGGATAATATAATGAAATTTGTAGTCTATTGCTCAAATAATTATGGACAAACTTTGACCACAACAAATAGACCTAAGACTAGAAACTCTCGAGATGAACAGTTTCGTCCTGTTATCGTTGGGGAAATAAAAAAGTTTTTTGCCTTATGTCTACTACAGGGACAAATTACAACTTCAAATTAGCGGCGTTTATTTCCTACACTGATGTCTTGTATTTTTATCCGATATTTTGTTATATCATATCGGGGAGAGGGTTTGAACGAATATTACGAGTTGTATATTGTTCAACTATATTTTCAAAAAAGAAAGAAAATGTTGAACCATTTTTGGAGATGCTAATTACCCAATTTCAGAGTGCCTATGATCCAACAAAAGAGCTCTCCTTGGATTAGTCACTGATTAGTCACCTCCTAAACATCGAAATGTACTGTGACAAAACAAACATTGATAAAGAAGATACTACGAAATTAGAGTCTTTGGTTCTAAGGTTAGTGAATCCGTACCTTACGAAAGGATATAAATTATTTATGGATAATTTTTATAATAGCTATCGGCTTTCGGAAAAACTGCTTGCCTTAAGAACACATACCAATGAAACGACGATAATTACGACTAGAAATTACCCCCCGTTGGTTCCAGTTAAAAATAGATATGGTAAGGAAATGGTAAAGCCTGAAGAAATTGCCGTATATAACCGTCATTGGTCAGGCATCGATAGATGTGACCAGATGACGTCAACTTATTCGACTCCTAGAAAAACCATTCGATGGTACAAAAAGGTAATATTTCACATGATGTATATTACCATATGGAATGCTTTCTATCTGTATTGATTTCCTAGACAGCCTTATAAAATCTTTACTCGATATTCCAGATGATCTAATTCCAACATCTAATTCAACGTAATAACCATGACAATACAATACCGCAAGACAGCGCACCTTATGAATCAAAATGCTTCTCAAGTCAAAATCCATTAGAGGGTAAATGGTCTGATAGAAATCCTGGTGGTCCAACTGCCAAATCCAACAAGAAAAAAAGTATATTTGAAGTGCAAAATGTGTACAAAAAATTGCTTGCGTAAAGAAACAGCCTGTCGATACAAGGGACATTTAAATAAACCACCCTTATGTCCAGAATGTATGTTATGTTATGATATGTTATGCTATATCCTTATGTCCACTACAAAATAGGTCAATGTTTTTTTTTACTTATGTTTAGATTTACTTTTTTGACAAAAATGAAAAATATTTCTTTCGTTTTCTACTTAAAAATGTATTATTAGAAGACTGTTTTATTTTCAGATTAAAAATATAATAAAATGCGTTTTTCTATGAGTAGTTTTTGTCTCATCTCAAAAAAGAATAATGATGCTGATAGACACTGTGCCATAACATATATCAGTTTGATCCAATAAAAATAAACAACGCTATATGACGTCCAACGCTGATCAGCGTTCTGTCAAAATCAGATTAATAATCACCCATTTAATACGAAAGAACGATGCTCCGCGTCTTGGTATTTAAACAACAAAAAGTACTGTCTCAGTTGGGTAGTTTCGAAATGTCGAGATCTCCGTCGACGTGTTAAATTATTGCATTTGAAAAGCAATACGCCTACGCAAATTAAAGGTGAAATGAATGCTGTTTACGGGGACTCTGCACTATCATTTGTCACCGTGAAATGTTGGGCAGCTAAATATAAATGTGGTCGTACCAGCTAGATTGACGATGAACGTTTCGTTCCAAAAACTGCAACCACTACCGATAACATTGAAAAAGTTCACCAAATGGGGCTAGACGAGCATCGAATTAAAGTTAGAGAGATAGCATAGGCGTGGGCATCTCGAAAGAATGTGTTTGTCATATATTGACTGAAGATTTGGGCATGAAAAAGCTTACCGCGTGCCGCGATTGCTTACGCAGGACCAAAAATGCATTCGAATGAACATTTTCGAAACCCTGTTGAAGCAGCTAAAGAGCAATAAGTCGAAGTTTTGGTGTCGATTAATAACTGTAGATGAAACTTGGAGATACTACTAGACTCTTGAAACCAAGGCACCGTTGAAACAGTGGACTGCGAAGGGTAAATCGACTCCAAAAAAGGCGAAAACTGTTCCATCGGCCAGGAAAGTAGCCAGGCGGCTATTTTTTGGGATAATCATGGATTGTGATAACTGACTATCTTTAAAAAAGAAAAACAATAACAGGCGCATACTATACATCATTACTTAACAATCTGAACGTAGAAATAGCGGTAAAACGGGCACATTTGAAGAAAAAGAAAGCTGTCTCTCACACTTTCGCCATGGCAAAAATTCACGAATTGGAATTCGAATTGATCGACCACCCACCGTATTCACCAGATCTGGCCCAAGCGACTTTTTCTCCTTCTTAGGCTCAAAGTTTTGCTCAGAGAACACAGATTTTCATCGAATGGGGAGGCCATCATATTCGTAACAAACTATTTTGAAGAACAAGATGTCAACTACTATTTGGACGAATTAAAGACATGGGAACATCACTAGGAAAAGTGTATACAATTACAAGGACACAAAATTTGACAACAAAACTTCAGCGTTAGGCGGGAAACTTTTCAGACTACCCTCGTAATGATTGCACTATCTTTTCGGACCATACTGTTCTATTTTACACTTCATGGATTGCCTCTACAACTGTGTATTCAATGGCTGATTTAATCTGATCAGTCCGCCGTATGGAAGACCGACCTTTGGCTCTCTTGCCAATATCGAACTAATTTTTTATTTCATTATTGTTGTGAATCTTGTTAAACTTCTCTAGGACTGAAGCATTCGTACGGTGGGAAGGTCCACGATATTTGCAGAATTCTTCGTTATACCCACATTTCGCTTGGCATTTGACAGTCCAAGTTTCTGACGCGTACATAGCAATGGATTAAAAATAAGTAAACCAACAAGTCACAATTTGAAGTTTCTCGTAATGCTGGTATCTTTTCAGATTTTTGCTAGTTTAACTGTTACCGTTCTTCCCATCGATTTGCCACTAGTTTCGACTGCCAAAAATTTCGCAACGTTAGTTCCTGCCGTTACGGAGACAAGCGCAAATATACGAAAAAAAAGTTACTGCAACTCCGAATAAATAACTATATTTGATGGGTATGTTTTAAATACAAAACGAAACAGTTTCCACTTATTTAAACATATGAATGCAACATACATATATTCTCCATTCTTCCTCTTGTAGATTAATATTTGCTACTTTAAGGTACCAAGTTTTTTAATACTACACACAATATTAATCTATTTGCGATTTAATACAGCTTTAATACACAATTCTGCCATTCCTCTGACAATTTTTGTATTCCCATTTTGCCAAATGAGGCTGATTTTGAAGTAAAATATTTTTCAAGTGCAATTTTGATAGTTGTCGCAGTGGGAGTTTTTTTCAACTAAAAAAATATTCTATAGATCTAAAAAGATGGAAATACCAGTCCACCATTAGGAGAATGAGGGTAAGGAAGTACTTCCTAACTTTTTGATTTTTTCTTTGGTCATTTTGGGACTATGAAGTTTTGCTTTGCCATGCTGCAAAATCACATTTTTATTAATCAGTGTTGAACGTATTTGAGTCAAAGTGATATTTAGCACTTATGGTTTCATTGGGATTCTGAATCTCATAGTGAATAATTCTTGTAAAATCCCATCACACTGACAGTAACATTTTTTTTTATTGAAAACGTGGTTTTGGAGTGATCAAAGATGGTTCTCCTGGTGTTAACCATTGTTTTTGTAATATGTAGATTTCTATATCATCTTTCTATATCAAGGATCCACTTTTCATCTCTACCTAATTTATACCTTTCATTCATACCTAATCTGGACAAAATTGCACTGCAGATGATAACACGTTAAATTTTGTGTTCAACTGAAATTTGTTTCAATTTGAATTGAATCAATCAAATGAATTTTGTTGCGAACCATGAAGTTTTAAGCTTTGTGGCTTATTCCTGCATGATTTGTTTGGGGACAATTTAAATTTCAGCCAACGACAATTCCTTATCATACACTTATTTAACAGATCTAGATTCTATATGGCGTGTTTTTACACACACTTATCAAACAGATCTTCTATATTCTATTCGGTGAAAAAGATTGAAATCACTGTTCATAATTTTTTAAGCCAACGCTGACATCTATACTGGCATTTATCCTCACTTTGCTCGTCCTTTCTTATAATGTTCACGTAATTTTTTCAAAATTTTGCTATAAACACATTAAATACCAATAAAATCCGGGACAAAAACTGAGTCTCAGCAACACTTTCACGTTCAAAATCAATATGCTCTTGTGAACGACCACTTCGACTGTATATTGATCTTCTTTTATCTTCCACCGAACCAGTTTCGTGAAATTTTTTAACAATACGATTGATTGAGCTTTCATAAGGACTATTGTGCAAACCGTAAATATCACGTAATTTTCTAAAAATATTTTTCATTGAACACCATTTTCATAAAATAATTCAATAATTTTAACGTGTTGTTCTATTGTGTACGACTACATTTTTATAAATGTAATACATTACACTTCTGAAATAAGACTAGACCTAGGTAAATGTACAACGCCATTTGTGTTTTATTCAAGTATTTATAAAACCGGTCAATTTGAAAGACCCGTTATTTAGTAACTTGGTATACTTATCGAAAAATGTAACTGATGAATTGATATCGATGTATGAGTATTAGATCTGAAATGTTTACAAAAAAATATTTGAAGATGGGCCGAAAAGCTAGGACTGTTTTGATTTTTCCAAAATAACTTAATTTATAATCTCTACAGAGCTACAATCATTCGATTGGAAAGAATTCCGTAAAGGATGTTATTTTAACAAAGTCTGGCCCATTCTTCCTAAATTGTCTATTTTAATTCCTTTTCAATTTGAAATTGCATCGAACTTGTACACATCTCTTGTTAATTAAGCCCAAACAATTTCAATTATGTTTAGTGACCTACTGGCTAGTCTAAAATGCGGATATTCTCCTGTTGAAAATACTCCTTACCCCAAGCCGTATGCATGGGAGCATTGTCTTACTAAAATATAAAATTATCGTTTGGCATTGTTTCCAAATATTTCCCTAGTTGTGTGTGAATCATTTAACTAGTTCTTATCCGTTCAGTTCAGGTCCGTTCAGCCAGAAATGGAAACGATATCAGTCTTCTTAACATACCCGATGCCTGACCAAAACATAATGCAACCACCACCGATTTGTCGCTTTGACAAAAATTGTTTTCCTCCTCTTACTTCCTCAAATATTGCTTCTTGCGGAATCGGATGAGATTTGAATGTGTCATTCGAAGCTGCCCATAAGACTGCACATTTATGTCTGTCTGTCAGTGCAAAGAGGTTTGGTTTCCGGTAATCTTTTTCTTTCTGTACCTTTCAGGATCTTAATTAAATTAACAATTACTAGTCGACTCCTATCTACACATCGAGAAATTTCCGAAATTGGCATTATTCGCTTGTGTATCTGCAAAATTCTGTTTTTCTCAAAAAGCGTTAAACATTTTGGATTTTCATGGATTTTCACTTCGATAGAAGAAAGGGAACTGGATTAAAATTTATATTTGCAAAGATTTCGTAGGTATTAATCTATATTGTAAACAAACTGAAATATACGGTTAGCGTTTAGTAAATCCAGTTATAATAAACAAAAAGAGATCAGTTATGTTGGTGAAAATAGCTTATCAGTTAAAAAAATCATGCAATGTGATAGTAAAAAAGAATTATTCAGTCAACCTTAGAATGCGACTTGAATGTACCCAGAATGCAGAGTTATCAGCAGTTGGAGCATAAATAGGATGGACATGGGGAAACAGACAGACAGACAGACAGACAACAAAACATATTTAGAATCGACCTATACAGAAGTGAATACGAATCTTGTCTCCGTTTCGTGTTAAAAGTACATTGTTCATTTCTAATAATCAGTCCTGTAAAAGGAAGTGTATTAATATTTGAATAAAAGTTCTTTTTAAAAACGCAAACGAAAAACTCATCTGTATAATTGATCAATAATATTGAAGAATAACAAAAAATACCCAAAAACATGAGGTCAACTTTTTTGGCCCGGACCTTATTTAACTAGAATACGAGGGTTGCTATTTATGTATCCGAAATAATAAATAAAAACAAATATTTATCATTGAAAATAGTTTTATTGTTTATCAAAATATCCTCAGCGATGATCGATACACTTTTGCGCACGGATTAACCAATTTTCATAGCATTTTTCCCATTCCGATTGAAGTATCTCTGACACATGCATTTTGAATGCATCAACCGCTTCTTCTAGCGTCGAAAATCATTGATCATGCAGTTTATTCTTCAAGAACAGAAACAAAAAGAAATCATTGGGTAACAAATCAGGACTGTACGACGGATGACCCATCAACTCGATGTTTTGATCGGTCAAATATTGAGTTGACTGGTCCGATGTCTGAGAGCTTGGGATGTCATGGTGCTTCATCTTGCTTTATCACTTTGCGCACAGTATCGTTGTTTTCTGGCACAACAACCAATTTTGGGCGAAATTCTTTAAATTCGTCCGAGAGCGAACGACGACCATGATTGAATTCACTAAATCAGTGATATACAATGGTTTTAGATGTTGCTTCATCACCAAATGTTGAGTTAATCAATGCACTGTTGTTCAGATAATCCACGTCGAAAGTCAAGTAAATCATCGCTCAAAAATTCTCACGAGATAATTACATTTTTTGATTGATATAAAATGTTGAAGTCACTAAACGACACAAATAGCGTCCATATGTCAAAACATTCTGAATACATATACAGTCAACAATATCAAACCTTACGACGTATATGTTAGATGGCGCCTAGCAGCGCCATTGCTGCCAATTCCAGATACATAAATATGAACCCTCGTATAGGTCATGCTATACTGAATTAAATTATTGTTAGTAAATAGCAATATATTTCAAATTTGAAAAAAAGAACAATATTACTTCTGAGTACAGTTATAAGAAAATAAATAATTTTTGAATTAATTATTAATCATTAATGTATCTACGCCACTGCACTACCACATACGGTATTAATACCTTCTAAAATTCAAATCTGAACGTGTGTTGTATCTGAGATCCAAAAGGGTAAGAGTAACGGCAGAAACCCTTACACATTCACAATTTCCGTAATTAAACTAATCCAGAGAATAGTCTAGTTCGGTACTATAATTTAAATGGATCATAGTTGTAAGTACTAAGCCACTTACTTAAATATAACTTAAGGTTTTAAATAGACCGTCGAGATACAGTTAATTTATTAGAGTAAATAGTCGAGTCAGCTAGACCAAATTAATGGATACGTTTCTGAGCTTTCCATTTACTATTCGAAAACGTTTTCACTTTCACAACTTTAACGAGAAAACTTATTAACCTATTGTTGCGTGACATTGGAAGAAATCCCTTCTGGGTTTAATGGATGATAGTTCGGCAACAGAATGTAAATTGTTAAGGCATTTTACCTTTTGATATTGAGTCAATATGGTGAAATTGAAGGTTAATGTTGATACAGGGCCTTATTTTATTTCTGTAACCCACATGACTAGAGATTTATTTAAACTTAGGAACTGTAATATTTTACGTTGAATTATTTAACGGTGTCATCGAGATTTGTCTGTTTCCTGAGCATCAAAAAATATTTTAAAAACACCTCTTTGTAAGAGTTTATAATGTTATTTCGTATTTCTCGTTTGTAGCAAACGCCAGTTAATATTGGCAGGTTAGGTTAAGAAAAGAAGGTTAAATCTTTAGTAGTTGTACACGTTTTAAGAATAAAATTGTTGTTTTTTTTGTAAATCAGCCTTTTTTCATTTATGAAGCCATCCTTACAACTTCAGGAGTGGGATTAAGGATTAATTTAAGAGTTAACAGTGAAAAATCTCCGTGTTTTATTATGAAAAGTGTAAGTTTAAATTTTAGGATTGGATATCCACACTATTCAAAAAATGGCTTCTGAAAATGATTCCGCTCAAACGAAAGTTGTGATTAGTGAGGAAAAGTTTGAAAACTTTGTGAACCCTACTGCTAATGGTGGTGCCAGTGGAAATCCTCAATGTATAAATTTAGTAAGCATGCTGTTGTAACAAAATATACAGAGCTACACATGCTTCGGCTTCAACAAAACTTTATTATTTTTATTGTTTAACCATCAATTAAAAAATTATTGTATCATTTATGATATCTCTTTCTTTAAGAAACTCATGTCTTATGTTATTACTTATGTACCTATTATGGCTATTGCTTATGTTATTAATTATGTCTGATTTCTAGTTATTAGATTTACGAGAGGTATTATGTACCTATAAAATAAGTCTGAACTTATTTTATGCAAGAAATTACACTTTATGGTGTAAACACATGTTTTTGGTGTCAGGAATGGCCGAGTTAATAGTTTATAAGGTTATTTCGTATTTCGCGCTTGTAGCAAGCGCTAGTTAATGTTGGCAGTTTAGGTTAAGAAAAGAAGAAAAAGGTTATTTGATTAGCAGTTGTACACGCTTTGGGGATAAAATTGTATTTTTTGTAAATCAGCCGGTTTTTTGAATTATGAAGCAATCCTTACATCTTAAACACATTTGATTATTTAAAAGAAATAATTTTCGTTGTTTACATTTCATCAATACTTCCTATAAAAAATCTACAAGCGTTCCTCTTCTTCTTCTTTCCTTCCATGGCATCTGTTCAGATGGAATTATTTTAACATTTTTTTAACTTTAAGTTCAAAATAATGAGGGATTGGTCAAATATCTTAATTTTTGTTATTAGTGATTTACTGTGTATATAATTAAAAGCCACAGATTATTTATAAAAACTGAAAATAAAACAGTAAGTTATGTTGTAGTTTAAGGACTTGTCACTTGCTTAAGTAATGTCACTTGCCCATATTTATAGGTCATCTGGGTTTCTGAATTAAACTTCTCTGTACAACGCGTATGAGTTCCAATTAAAGTGAGTAAATACTAGAGTGTAACAAAAATATGGGTTTTTTTGAGGTGCTAGTTATTCGTTGTTAAGAGTTATTTACTCTTTGGCACCACTCATATGCCTAACAAATAACTGTTAACGGTTTTGTAGGATACTCTTAATTTCCCTGAAAGTTCCCTTGAACTTGTTCTAGGATCTGCAGTCACAGCTGCTCTTGAAATGTAAAGATCACGAGACCGTAGGCGACCAGATTTTGGCTCACCTTCAAAACCCATATCTCCCTTCTCGAATTATTTGAAGCAGAGCCGAGTGGTGCGAATTGATACCTTGCACCTTCCCCCGCTACTCAGCAGACCTCAAGAGCGGCATCAATCGGACTGAAGTCTGTTTTAAAATAATATCTTAAAATTGCCTTAATTTCACTCGTTTTAACGTTATTGTTCAAAAAACAGTCCTCTGAACATTTTACAGTGACATTTGTCTCTAATGCTGAAGAAGGAATTTTTGTCAGGGCAAAAAGTTGATATCGGATTAAATCTCTTTATTTATAAACAAAGGAAACACGCAAATAATTTTATTACACCCTAGTAATTTCAAATAATTAGGTCCTATAATTAATTACAGAAAAGAGTGACCTCCATGTTTAACAATATTATACAAAGCCAATAAACTGATATATCCAGGTTCGATGAGGTTCGTTGTATTATACGGATTTTAAGTTTGGTCTGAATTTATTTCTAATCCCTCTTCCCATAAGATGCTTCAATATAAAATCCTCTGGGAGAAACTTTGCTTGACATTAATAAGAGAATCCCCGAAACAAAATACCATTGTAAAACATCAACAACATTCTAAGGAGAAATTATGATTAATAATAATATGTCTATCAGTAAAATTGGTTACAAAGCAGCTATAAACTAACACTTAGATTTTACGTACTTATATACGTTATCTTATATACTGTGACGTTAAAATTAAGTCACTATTTTTGTAGTATTTACGTAAAAAATAAATCATCCTATTACATAAGTCATTTTGACAAATTTGATGTTTTGATTTGACAATACTATCATCCATATCATTTTCAAAATTATCATCTTCTTTGATTCCACGTCAATACTTTATAGCAAAATAATTATGGGTGAGAAGGGGAAAAACTTGAGATTATTTTTATATAAGATACAGCAAATTTTGTTCAAGTTTAAACGTTATTAAACATATTGTGCATATTAAAACAAAAACTTTACATCATATTTGAAAGAGAAGTTATCACCATTTTCATATTGTGTATCCTAACTAAATTAACAGTTTCACTTAAATGCGTTACTAGCCTTTATTACATATTATCATAATCAATTGTTATTACATCATTCGGTAAATTTATCAAACAGTATTGACCAGCGAACCTAAATGCGATAATGGGTCCACATATTAGGAGAAATTGTGGGATAACTATGTGCTTTTGTGGGGCTTGTCACTTACGTCAATTGCAATGATCGGATGGAATATATGCGTACCCTTAAGCAAATTTAATGTTCTGCTGCATCCATCAAATATCACTTCTGTTTACCTAGTTTGTAGCAACTATGTCATGGATAGACATTAATATTTATTTGTTTTTTTGTACATACATTTTTATGTAAATTTCCATTACTGGACGTTATTTTTTGAGTTATATTATGAGGGTGGCTTGAAAACTTGTTCTAATATAAAAATATTCAAATATTTCGATTTAAGGCTTATGTATAAGAGTCGTTCGTTTTGAAAATTTCTTATTGTCAAAAAGACAAGTTTTTTGACAATATTATTTTATATCTTAACATACTGACATTGCAATTCAATACATTTACACCAACGACGTACCAACTTTATAATACCATCAGTATAATGCGATTTGTTCAACTCTTGCAAAATAAGTTTTTATCAGCTTTGTCTTTATTAGTTGAAGTAATTTTCATTCATCGAACAATTTCTTCTGATTTCGAAAAAGGAAATAATCTCTGCAAGCTAAAATCTTACGAATACGGTGTATATAGCGATCGAGACGCGTGCCGAGAATGTTCAAGGCGAATACCAACGAGAATCATGGAAGGACAAATAGGGGGTAACAGAAAGAGAGTTAGATTAAAGACGTAATTGCGGAACAATGTAAGAGATTCTGAAAAACTGCTGCACGTCAAAAACCGATAAGGAACTGCTTGGTCTCAATTCGGATGGAGGCGAAGGTTGACAGACTCATTGACTAGTTGTAGCACCACAAGACGAACAAGACAATGGTACAATAAATATAGCTGTTGGCTCATATTTGGCTTGTTGGGTTGTCTATATTGGTTTACTTAACTTCAGTTTTCGGGAACTTATGCACGATGTGGTGCGGGTGTTCCAACATGAATATATGTCATTAATTACACTAGTTTACAAAATTTCAATTTTTTTATATACCCCCAGAGAAATGTATGTAAATATGTTAACCTACCTTCCTAAAAGTGTTCTAGTGTTCTATTCTGTTCTCAGAAATATTCTATCATGTCACATTTTTTTTCTACAGCTAAATCATTTTTTTTTCAATTACCCTACTTAGTGGCTTCAGTTTAATATTTATATATACGATTCAAACAACAAATTTATTTTTTCAAATCGAATTAAAATATCCCATAGAAAGTGTAAACAAATTTCTGATCGTTTTTACTTTGTTTGTGGAAGTTTATATTTTCAAAAAAAAAAGAAGACCCATTGTAGTGCGTTCGTTAAAAAGTGCATATCTTCATTATTTTGGATTTCCTGTTGCGAATCAAGACAAAAAGTGGGTGCCTCATGTGTTTTGTGAAAGCTGTAGAATCGTTTTACTCCAGTGGTCATCAGGAGATAACGTATACCTCCTATTTGGTTCACCAATGTTATGGAGAGAACCTGGTAATCATGAAAATGACTTACTTTTGTGTCATGAAGACAGTGGGATATAAAACAAAAAATAAGGCGAGTATTGTATATGCCGAAATTCTGTCTGTTATTAAACCAATTTTACATTCGAAGGACCTTCCATATCCAATTTGTCCCGGTAATTTAAGTCAAAATATACTAGATGATAATGAAAGTGATGTTGAAGTTAAATTGATTTCTAGTGATTCTGACAATTTTTCTCTTCAAGGAAACACTCCACATTTAATTAACCAGGCCGAATTAAATGATCTTATAAGAGATTTACAACTATCAGATCTAAAACAGAGTTTCTTGGTTCTCGCCTACAAGAATAGATCTTATTAATATCAGACACGAAAGTTACGTTGTCCAGAAACAGGAGCAAAGTTTACTCAGAATTTTTCAAAAGAGAAGGGGGAATATTGTTATTGTACTGATATTCCGGGACTTTTTGAAGCAGTGAATCAAAATTATAATAAAACAGAGTGATGTTTATTCATAGACTCTTCAAAATATAGTGACGAACAGGGGGAATGTTTTCACCAAGATTTAAAAATTTTCAAAGAACGACATCAAGGATTTTGGGGTGAAAACATGTTAGGGGATTACTGTTGGTCCATTATAAAAAAAACCGACCCAAAGAATTATAAAAAAAAGCGAAGATTGGCCACTTTTAATTTTTTTTATTATTCATACCGTTTTTTTCCATTTTAAGTATATAAATACTTCTAAAGGAGACGCGAATTAAAGTTTTACAATTCGTTGTTCCGTTTTTAAAAACTAATTTATTTATAAATGTACAGTAAATTCTACTTGATTAAAAATAACTGTTACAAAAAAAAATAGCTTCTAACAAAACAACGAAAGGGGAATTCTGTTGAGTCTTCGTGTGGTCTTCCTGAGTCTTCAAACGTCTTCAATCGTTATGGCTAACTGACAATAGTGGACGCCTTGATTGTATCGCACTTGTCTTTGTAATAGGTAACGGAGACTTGACTCTCGGAGGCACTGGTACACTGGACTCGAATACTAGCAACTGACTCTCACGTGACAGCTAATAGTTGAATTCTGATTATGTCTCGTGGTCCTCTGTATTTATAGTCCTGTTTGGATTGTGAGGATTGCACAAGAATTTTATCGATTTACTGAAAAACATTGGTATTTAATTAAATATGCATTATCAGTATTTAACATTCCACTATAAGGTATTATTCTATATATAACTACTCCCCTCTTAGGAGAGTTTTTCCAATGAAAAAATGAGTTTGGAAAAATTCTTCCTTCTTCTTAAAGCTTTCCTTTCGAAGCCATAAAACCTAAATGTTGAGTATTAACTTGTATCCAATAATGAGTGAAATAAAATAAACATTATTGATTAAGGAAAGACCTTTGTGGTTTCAATAAGTTTTTGTGAATTTGCTTTCCTTATTTTGTAATTATTTTATTATCAGTTATTTCTTTTACTTCAACTTTCTTATATGGTGCCTTAATCTTCTTTTGACCTTTACTATTTTCATTTTTAACATAACACGCAACATCTGGATTAATTAAAATTTCTTTCTGCCTGGCTTCATTTCGTTTAATTAAATTTTCATTTTGTTTATTAATTAATTTATTATAAATTTCTTCATTCATAATCTTAATATTTTCAGAATGTTCAATAACATATTAATTTAATTTTTCTTCCTCATTTACTTCAAAGGGATTTTTATATGACAATTTGCCTCTTGTAATTTGAAATGGAGTATATTTTGTACTAGACTGAATTGAATTATTGTAAGTAATTAAGCTATATTTCATTAAATGTTTTATATTATCATTAGGTTTGCTTTCTTTAAGAGTTAATATTACTTCTGAAAGAGTTAAATGAAATCTCTCTACTTGGCTATTGCTATTATGGTTATACGGGGTTGTATAATGTATTTCGATTTCATGCATTTTGCAAAATTCTTGAAACGTCGTATTTTTAAACTCTGTGCCATTATCGCACGTAATTTTTCTAGGTATTCTGAAATGCGAAATAAATTTCAAAAATTCATTTAATATATCAATAACATTTGCTGAATTAATTGCATAAGCTTGCCCAAATTTAGAGGACGAATCTAAAATAGTTAAAAACAATTGATTATGTGTACTATAAATATCAATATATAAATGGTCAAATTGTTCATGTCCCAATGGAGTAGGTTTGAAAACAATTTTATTTGGATGTCCTTCGTATTTGACTTTCTGGCATATTTCACATGCATTAATATAATTTCTTACATCATTTTCAATATTTGGCCAATGAAAATATTTTTTAATTGCATTAATGTTTTCTGTTATACCTCTGTGTGATGTTTTTCCTTCATGATATTGCTTTAATTTTAATTGTTACTCATCTAAATCAGTTACATCGGTTAAGAAAATATTTGATATATAAATTTTAAATAAATTATTTCTAAAATATTGTTGAAGTGTTGTAACTATTTTTGGTTTAATATTTTTATTTTTGAAGTGTATGCAATAGGTATATTTTGGAATTAAATTCATTAACATCCATATTTCTTCTTTACTAATTTCTGAGTTTAAAAGTTATAGTCAATCTTGTCTTTTCGAATATTTTTTCTCTTATAACCTTTGGCTTTTTCGTTTTATTTTCCGTATTAAATATAATGTGGTTCTGGTACTGATTTAAGCATTTTTCAACATAAGGAATATTTAAAATAGGATTTTCGCGACTCGAATGTATTGTTACATCAGATGCATTATCAAAATTATCTGGAGGTTTAATCTGAATATTTTGTAAAATATTTATTTTCGATTCTAATAGTTTTTCAATATCTTCATTATTTAGCTGTGGTAACTCTTCATTTTCATCCAAATTATTTATTAACGATAAATTATCTCCTGCTTCAATATAATTTTCTGCGTTATCATTTTCTTCTGTTTCTACATGGTGTGTTTGAATTCTCGATAAAGCATCGGCATTTAAATTATTTTTACCTTTTTTATAAATTATTTCATAATCAAACTCTTCAAGCTTTAGTTTCCATCGCATTAATCTTGAATTTGGCTCCTTTAAGAAAATAACCATTGTAATGGCTTGTGATCTGTGAATTTTTTAAACTTAGTTCCATATAAGTAAGGTCTAAAATGTTTTGTCGCCCATACAGTTGCTAAAAGCTCTTTTTCTATCGTACTATAGTTTATTTCTGCCAGATTTAAAGTTCTACTAGCATATCCAATAGGTAAATTTTTTCTTGGATTTCCTTGCTATAATACTGCTCCAACAGCATATTTTGATGCATCCGTAGTTAAAATAAATTATTTATTGAAATCTGGGTATTGTAATATAGATTCATTCATTAAAACTTGTTAACATGTTTCAAAACTTTCTAAAAATTCTTCTGTGTGTATAACCTTTTGATTTTTTTTAAACAATTCGTAAGTGGTTTTGTTAATTTAGCAAAATTATTTAAAAACTTTCGATAATAACCAATCAATCCTAAAAACGATTTAATCTCTTTTGCGGTATTTGGAATAGGAAACATTTTAATTGCATCTACTTTCTTTGGATTAGGTTTAATTCCTTGAGATGTAACAATATGTCCCAAAAACTCGACACTTTTACATAAAAATTCTGACTTGTCCAATTGTACTTTTAAACCTGCTTCTCTCAATCTTATAAAAACCTTTTCTAAATTTTTAATGTTCCTGTAGTGATGATCCATAAATAATATCATCCATATATACTAAGCAAATTTTTCCCTGTAATCCTTTTAAAACATCATCCATGACTCTCTGGAATGTTGCTGGTGTATTTTTTTAACCCAAAAGGTATTCTATTAAATTCATAATGTCCATGATCTATAGTAAATGCTGTTTTCTCTATTGAATTCGGGTCCATCTCTATTTGGTGGAAACTAGACGCTAAATCTAGAGTCGTAAAATAATTGCTTCTGCCCAACTAGTTTAATATTTCTGATATATTTGGTAACGGATACCTGTCACCTATTGTCTTTTCATTAACTTTGCGGTAGTCTATTACCATACACCATTTACTTTTTCCACTAGCATCTAATTTTTTCGGAACTAGCCATACAGGCGATGACCATGGGGATTGCGAATATCTAATTATTCCATTTTCTAATAATTACGAAATCTGTTTCTGTATTTCATTTTTCAACATGAAAGGATATCTATATGTTTTCGAATGTACGGGTATCTCATCTCTAGTTCCAATATTATGGTTTACTTTATTAGTGAATGATAAATTTTCTTCAGGATTATATATTTTTGTAGTTAATAAGTAATTTTTTAAATAATTGTTTTTCTTCAAAATTTAAATGATTAGTTCTAATTTTAGCAAAATCAAATTTATTATTTACTCCATTAATTTTATTTTGGTTATTTCGTAATATTTGTTCTCTATAGTGACATTCAAATTATTCTAGTATATATATTTCTGCTTCTGAGTCCAAAAAGTATTCGTTAAGTATTAACATTTCAGTATGATTTGAATTATTTTGAATTTCCAACTTGACATATCCCTTTCTAATAGGTAAATTGAACTTGGTATTGTTACGTTGCCATTTGCTGCTTCTAATTCGGGTATTATTATATCACAATCTTCGTGTCCAATAAAATTTTCTTTTAATATCGAAGTTTTTGCAGGTATTTCAACTTTCTGCATAGAAAAATCTTCTCGATAATATAATGGTATAGTGATCTCATCATTATAAAGAACGTATTTACTAAATCAATATTTAAATTCAAAATTTGTAAATCTCTTAGTCCTAAAATTCCATCAAAATATTCGTGAAAATTATATAATACTACTTCAAAATCTCTGTCAATTGAAATATATTTTAATAAAGGAACGTGAGCTTTAAATTGGGCTAAATTTTTTCCTGTACAAGTTAATGTTGGAGTATTTGATTTGTAAATTTCCTTTGGATATTTTCTATTATATAAGGTTTGACCATTGTCATATGACATCCTGTATCAATTAACAACTTCATAGGTGGGTCAAATAATTCGATATACGATAAAGAATTTGGTAATGAGGTATTTAGGTCTATGATATTTCTTCGTCTGAGGCATCGTCTAGAAAATTTTGATCTTGATTAATTGTAGATTTTTAATGTTATATGAAAATTATTATTTTGACTTCTTTCGTAATAGTTATTATTGAATTGTCCTGAACTACTGGGTATTTCATTTTCGTCGTCGTCATTCTCGGCATTAGTTAACTCTTGGAATGTATACTTTGGATCATTGTTATAATTATTTTAAATCTGCCTTAATTTTGGTTTTGATTAAATCAATTCTTCTATTAAAACCTTTGGTGTGATGCACTAAACTTGAAGAGTACATGGTTAGCGAAACGTGCGTCGAGCAGTTCAAAAAAGTGTTTTGGTGTTTAGTGGTAAATCTCTTCAAGTTTATTTGATTAAATGATTTATTTGTTAATGTGCTCGAAACACTCATAGGTTCTGGTCTATCTATCTTTCTGTTACTATACTTTGGAAAAGCATCCGTTGGCTTCCCAAACACTTGCTCATTAGTAAAATATTTTCTTGGAGAAAGTGCTCTTGGCTGAATATCAATTGGTTGACTTGGAAATTTATTTGAAAAATTATTATTATTATTATTATTCTGCTCATCCTTACTGTAGAATCTCAGCTCATGCTGGCCGGTATTCCAATGCCAAGATGAAAAAGCAATTCAGCTCCTCTCACCCTAGCATAATATCTTACGAACAATGTGACACGTCTGCAAGAGCACGGCATGCTGTCCCACTATGGCAATCGATCTCGAGATCCCGAGGCTCTCGAGGTTCTTTGAAAATCTCTTACCCTACTCAGTTTCCACTGGTTCTTCAAGTCGTATGTCAGATTTTCATGCTTTGTGGATTTTTCTATCTCAGTTTTTCTAATGTTGTGAGATAGTGGCACTGCGATGTCAATTATAAAAGCCCTCTTGTC
The DNA here is from genome assembly GCA_031761425.1 of Cosmopolites sordidus. Classification (NCBI taxonomy): domain Eukaryota; kingdom Metazoa; phylum Arthropoda; class Insecta; order Coleoptera; family Curculionidae; genus Cosmopolites; species Cosmopolites sordidus. Next base: position 116,273 of record JARFXV010000681.1, read on the forward strand.
CTTTTTGTTGATTAGAACAATATCCGGCCTGTTACAATCAACCGTTCGATCAGTAGTGATTGGTCTGTCCCAGTAGAGAATGGTATCGGATGATTCAAGTACAGGAGAAGGCGAGTACTTATAATATGGAGGAGGTGCATTTTCTAATAGCGAGTATTTTTTGCAATTTGTTGATGTATAGTGATATAGTATATAGTATAGTGAATCGTGAGGGACACTATCGAATGCTTTCTTGTAGTCTATATAGCAGATATTTAAGTTGCGTTTTCTTTTTCGCGCTTGCTCAAGAACTACAGCATCGATCGTCAATTGTTCCTTGCAGCCCATACTTGCTCTTATACATCCTTTCTGTTCTTCTTCAAAAATGTTGTTTTTTTCACAATGTTGGTAGATTTTTTCATTGAGTAGGGCTGTGAACAGTTTATATAACACTGACAGACATGTGATTGGTCTGTAGTTATTGGGTTGCTTAACGTCCCCTTTTTTGAACAGTAGGTATGTATTGCCCTCCATTAGAAAGTCAGGGAAAGTGTCTGGATTTATTAAAACCTCTTTAAATGCATTTGCAAGTACGGGATAGGCGGCTGTAAAGCTTTTAATCCAGAAGTTATGCAATCCATCTGGTCCAGGCGCCTTCCAGTTGTGAGTCTTCCTGACAGCAGTGCAAATGTCAATCTCTGTGAAATCGTTAGACTCCATATCTGGGAGAGCATTTGTCTGTTCTTGAATGGTTTTAACTCAAGGAGCCAATTTTTCGTAGCCGTCTGATTTTTTCCAAGCCGATCTCCAATATTCCGCAAAGGAAGACACATCGATATTCTTAAGTTCTGACTTGCTGTTACCTTCTGCTTCGAGTTGTCTATAAAATTTCTTTTGGCTGTTTGCAAATACTGAATTTTGATGTTTTCGCTTTTCTAGTTCATTATATCTTGCTAGCCTGGCTCCTTTCGATTTAGCTTTTTGCCTAAACCGATCTTTTAGATCCAACAATTTTTCTGTCAGGTTTGAATCATCGAAGTCAATGCCAGATTTATTGGCAATTTATTTTTGCTTTTCTCGCTACTTTATTTGACTGATTACCAGAAAGATACTCTTATTATTATTATTATTATTATTCTGCTCATCCTTACTGTAGAATCTCAGCTCATGCTGGCCGGTATTCCAATGCCAAGATGAAAAAGTAATTCAGCTCCTCTCACCCTAGCATTATTATTATGTTGATTAAAATTTCGATGATTATAATTATTATGGTTATATTTTTGAAAATGATTATTATTATTATTATTTGAATTTTTTGCAACGAATTTTTTTGGTTGAGTAAACTGGGTACGTAAATTGATCTGCTGCTCTATTAGTTGATGATTTATAATAATATAATTAGCATCGTCTAAGTTATTTGGTTTCTGTAGCATTAATAATGTTTTTAACTCCGAACTACAATTAGAAATTAGCCGTGTCTTCTGTTTGTTTAATAAAAGCATCTTTAGTATTCTGATTCATACTTTCAGAATAATTTTAATTATTATTCTATTTTTTAATATTCTTCTCCGTCTATCCATAAAATCTGTTAGACTTTCACTTTTAAATTTAGTTAAAAACATTAATTCCTATTGTAAAACATATCTGTTGATTTTATCGCCGAATTTTTCTTTTAACGCTGCTCTTAATTGAGGTCATGTATCTAAATCAGGTCTGTACATAAGAAAATCTCCAGCATCATCAATCAATTTAGAAGAAATTGACCTGAAAACAAATTCAGATAAACAATTGTCCGTGGTTAAACCGTAACGACTATAAAATTTATTTACTGAATTTATGAAAGATTCCAAATGCTCTGATTTGCCTGTGAATTGTCTTAGCGTAAAAGCAATTTCCTTAGCTTGACTGATAGTGGCCATATCAAATGTATTTATTAAATTTTCTTTACTTTCTATAATAATTTCTAGTTCCCTGTTTGACTCTAAAACAATATTCTCGATTACAACGGTTTTACGAAATTTGTAACACTATCTATATTTTCCATATAATGTTTAATTCATATAATTCAATTTTCAATATCAATGTTATATCAATTTTATATCAATTTTTCAATTATTCAATATTTAAATGATTTTATAAAATAAGTAATATAAGCAATATATGTAAAATTTGTAAAATATGTAAAATGTAAGGGAAAGATACTCAACACTTACGTTTTGAAGCTTTTCAGAGTACTTGCCCACCGAGCTTGATCCTCGGATGAGCAGTTGAAACTGAAGTTTGAGACTTCGTCTTCAGGTGAGATCCTGCAGATTCTACCAATGAAATTCTTTCTTCTTTCTTCAGGTGAGATCTTCTGGATTCTGACCAATGAAATCTTGAAACTTCCGAGATCCGAACGACTGCGCCAATTAAAGTTTTACAATTCGTTGTTCCATTTTTAAAAACTAATTTATTTATAAATGTACAGTAAATTCTACTTGATGAAAAAATAACTGTTACAAAATAAAAGTAGCTTCTAACAAAACAACGAAAAGGTAATTCTGTTGAGTCTTCGTGTGGTCTTCCTGAGTCTTCAATTGTTATGGCCAACTGACAATAGTGGACGCCTTGAATCGTAACGCACTTGTCTTTGTAATGGGTAACGGAAACTTGACTCTCGGAGGCACTGGTACACTAGACTCGAACACTAGCAACTAACTTTCGCTTGACAGCTAGTAGTTGAATTCTGATTATGTCTCGTGGTCCTCTGTATTTATAGTCCTGTTTGGATTGCGGGGAATGCACAAGAATTTTATCGGTTTACTGAAAAACATTGGTGTTTAACTAAATATGCATTATCAGTATTTAACATTCCACGATAAGGTATTATTCTATATATAACTCGCGACAGATTTTTTTTTATTTTTTCTGAATAACTCTTACTTAAATAAACAATAAATAACAACTTTCAGCTGGGGTATAAAAACCGTGTAAACTAGTGTTATTAAACATAGAATGTTTAATGAAATACCTTCCATTTTATCAATTTCATTATAAAATGGAAATTAGATTAGTAAATAGTGGATTTATATATATATATATATATATATATATATATATATATATATATATATATATATATATATATATATATATATATATATATATATATATATATATATATATATATATATATAAATTCACTATTTACTAATCTAATTTCCATATATACACATACATATATATATATATATATATATATATATATATATATATATATATATATATATATATATATATATATATATATATATAAATATACATATATACATATATACATATACATATATACATATACATATATACATATACATATATACATATACATATATACATATACATATATACATATACATATATACATATACATATATACATATACATATACATATATACATATACATATATACATATACATATATACATATACATATACATATATACATATACATATATACATATACATATATACATATACATATATACATATACATATATACATATATACATATATACATATATACATATACAGATATACATATACACATATACACATATACATATACACATATACATATACACATATACATATACACATATACATATACACATATACATATACATATATACATATACATATATACATATATACATATACACATATACATATATATATATACATATACATATATATATATACATATATATACATATATATACATATATATACATATATATACATATATATATATATATATATATGTATATATAAGTTTCTCATTAAACATTCGTAATGACTTTCAATGAAGTACAACTTCTACGACTTTTTCCAAAATTTCTTTTATTTTAAATAAATGAAACTAAACATATGTACTAACTGGTTTATTTCAAAAACATTTCTTATTTTTCGTTTTTTTAACATAACTCGTATATATATATATATATATATATATATATATATATATATATATATATATATATATATATATATATATATACTCACTCTTCACAGCATATAGTAAAAAATACCTTAGGAGCAAATTTATGCATATATAACTACATCCACATTAGTTATGTTAAATACATTTAAACTTGTGCCTTTTCTTCTTCCTTGCCTTTCTCTTTGTTCCATTCTTTTAACCCTAAATTTACGATAAATGTTGATAAAACAATCATTGTTAATATTTTTAAACTTAAAAACATTTGCCACTGAATACCAAATTACTTGATTTTAACTTCTTGACATGTGTTTCGTTAACCACATTAACATTGTCAGGAGATGATTCAATCTAATGATTGAATCAGAAGTTAAAAACTGGTAATTTTGTGTTTAGTGGTGTGAATAAAAGAATTGATTTATATTTCTTACCTTCAGGTAAACTTGTATCTTCTTCAAATGATCCTGTGCCTTCAACAAATTCTTCATAAGTTGATTTTTCTTTGAAAGGTCTTTTACCCAAAAGATCAATCATATCATCCCTACTAATTATTTCCTGTTTCAATAGTCTTTCAGCTACTTTAGCCACTTGCTCTTTGTGTTCTGTGAGTAATTGCCTTGTTCTTATATGAGCTGAATCGATAAGCTTCCTAACCTGTTTATAACCTTCTATATATATCAAATGAGATTTTTTTGTATAAAATTTACCTCAATGTCTATCATTTGGGCTGTTTCTTCTGAATATGGTTTTTCAATCATCATTTCACCTTCTCTGGGCATATCAAAACTTACATTTCCTACTTTTTCATTCATACCATAATGGACAACCTATTATGAATGACAACCATATAATTGCTAAGTCTGAGACCAAATTTATTGCTCACCTGAGCATAAGCACTTTGAGTAACTTTTTTGAGGTCATCTTGTGCACCAGTTGTAATTCTTCCAAAGAAAATTTCTTCTGAAACCCGTCCCCCTAAAGTCATGCACATACGATCAAAAAGCTGTTCCTTAGAATACAAGTATTGGTCTTTTGGTAGATATTGGGCATAACCTAATCCTTTTCCTCTTGGAATTATAGAGACCTAAAATAGTTACTGTCTAAATGCATCAATGTATTTCTTAAGGATAAACATACCTTCAACAATGGATCTGCATGTTCAAGAAACCATCCAGCAACAGCATGTCCTGCTTCATGATAAGCAACAGTCCTTTTCTCTTCTGGTGAAAGTACATTGGTTTTCTTTTCCATTCCTGAAATAAACCGTAATAAGTCCACATTTTCATAAATGGTTTTAGTACATTTACCTGCCACTACTCTTTCAATAGCTTGCTCAAAATGTTTCATAATTATTTTATCATTTAGATCTCTAGCAGCAATCAGGGCTGCTTCATTACACACATTTGCAATATCTGCTCCCGTAAATCCTAAAAATATTTTCTAACTTAGTTCTTGAATATCTATATATTAGTTAGTTACCTGGAGTTAAAGCAGCCATTTTCCTAGCCAAATCAATCTTATCTAAATCAGTTCGTAGAGGAGTTAAATGAACCTGAAAAAAAAAAACGAAAAGTTGTCAATTTTATGTACATCATGTTACAGCAACATGTATACCTTAAATATGCTCGCTCTACCTTTGATATCTGGTGCAGGAACAAAAATCTGCCTGTCAAAACGTCCAGGACGTAGCAGGGCTTTGTCTAAAATATCAACTCTATTTGTGGCAGCTAAAACTACCACATTTGTGGTGGTGTTGAACCCATCCATTTCAACTAACAGTTGATTTAAGGTGTTTTCTTGCTCCGAATGACCTCCAAAACTTCTTCCACCCCTTTTTCTACCCACTGCATCTATCTAAGATGAATAAAAATAAAAATAAAATATTAATACAATATAACATACAAAATCTTACCTCATCTATAAACAGAATGCAAGGAGCATGTTTTCTGGCCATTGCAAATAGATCTCGAACTCTGGAAGGACCTACACCCACAAACATTTCCAAAAACTCTGAACCAGATACTGTTATGAATGGTACATTTGCTTCACCAGCAGTTGCTTTGGCAAGAAGAGTTTTACCAGTTCCAGGAGGACCTAAATGACACACTGTTATTCAGTTCATTCTTAAAATTCCTAAAGTACCTGTAAGCATAGCTCCTTTAGGAATTTTAGCTCCTAAATCAATATATTGCTGAGGATTTTTAAGGAAATTAACAAACTCCATGATTTCAATTTTTGCTTCTTCACATCCTGCAACATCCCTTTAAGCAAAAACAATGTCAACATTAAACAACCACATAGTAACAAGTATACACACTTGAATTTTACACCTATTTCATTTGAATTAATTAATTTGGCAGTACTTTCCATAACACCACCAAACAAGCCTCCGCCTTTCTTTCCCCTACGTCCACCCATCATTTCGGCAGATCTTCTCATCATGAAAATTAAAAACCCAATTACCAGTAAAGTTGGGAGCATTCCTTAAAAGTATTAATCATCAGATAATCATGCACATATAAATTACTACTATAAAAACACAACATGAATAAATCTGTTTACCAGATAAACTTGCTGCTTCAATTTCAGTTTTATAAATAACAGGAATAAAGTTTGGTGGCTCAACATTCATTTCAATTTGGGCATTCTCTAAATTTCTTTCAAAGGAATCAACACTACCGATATTAAACCAAAGAACGTTCTAAAAATATGAATTGAATATTTAAACAGTTTATAAAAATGTTAAAATTCTCACCGCCCCATCTATTGATGTTCCTGGAGTTAATTTTACTCTAACCCATTTTTTATTTACAACCTCTAGTTTTTCAACAACACCTTTAGCTAAATAGCTAAAAGGATCTCAAACATGAAATTGTACCAGTAAATAAGTTAACTTACTTATATACAAAATCTTTCCATCCAATTTCTTTATAGCCCATTTCCCACATTGTAATAGTTGCCAAAAATGCAATTGTAGCTGCTGCAGCAGCAATGAACCACTTACTTTGTTCATAATCATTAAATGGTTTACCTCCACTCCCCCTATTTATATTTGATTATATTTGGAAAAACTAAATTCTATGTAACTTACCTGCTTCCAGTACCACCAAAAAGACCAAAAGACCACTGATCATACGGTTTTTTTTCTCCTGATACTGGTGGAGTTCCTAAGGATGGTTTTGAGGAACTAGTTCCTTTTGGTTCAGGTTTGAGTTCTTTCCCTATAAATTTGTAAGAAAAGCTAACACTAAATAAAAAAAAAAGTATTTAGTACCTTTAGAATCTTTGGCTTCCTTAGCGTCAGGTTTCGGGTCTTTTGTAGTTGATTTTCCATCTTTAAAATACTTTTCAAAGCCTTTAGGAGGTTTCTCGCAGAATAATTGCCACTCTTTTAGCACTAGCTTTTTAAATGTTGAATTTTTCTAGAATAAAGTATGTTTCAATACTTATATTAAACATATTTATAAGCTAAGACAGTTAAAAAAATATAATGGAATAAAAGTATACTGAAGTTTAAAACTATAGGACTCTGTTTCATATGTGCGGAGGTTAGGTTAATTATTTTAAACGTACTTTAGGTATATCGGCATTACATTGCCGTAATGTTTTCCATACAAGTTTTTCTAATTTTTTGCCACTACTTAAAAGTCTATATGCCATGTCAAAATAGATATTTTAATTGAAAAACCACATAACTTTCTCAAATATTACTTAACCCTACTTTCGGTTATATGAGCTGTCAAGAGTGTTCGATCAAATAAAATCGGTTGTGGTTGTCCTGGTTGGAATTTTTTTCTTTTTCTAGAAGAATCCACAAAGATGTGTATCTTTATCACAAGATATTTTACAAGCAGACATATCAATATTGTCGTTGTATTGTAAAATTTATCTTTTCTCACCTATACCCAGACGTCATACTAATTTCGGTTAATCAATTTCTATTCAAAATTGACTAAGAGGTAATTTTTCTTGTTTTGAATTGGAGCTCTAGAACTACTTTTATTTAAATATTGTGATTCTTGGGTATTTTAAATTAGTAATTGTCACTAGTACGTTTTTTCCTATTAATTTTATGAAAATATACATAATAACTACAAAATATTTCATTTTGTATTCATCTAACCCAACTTTTATTGTTCCAGAACAAAATGATAATTCCAGTGCGTTGTTTTACTTGTGGAAAGGTAATCGGAAATAAATGGGAGGCTTACTTGGGTCTTTTACAAGCCGAGTATACAGAAGGCGACGCTCTAGATGCTTTAGGGTTGAAACGGTACTGTTGCAGGAGAATGCTATTAGGACATGTTGATTTAATTGAAAAACTTTTGAATTATGCCCCATTAGAAAAGTAATAAACACGTTTTATTTTCAAGTACCCAGTTGTGATTTTAAGAATTATAAGGTAATGTTTACAATATATTTTAATTGTAAATATGCTGCATATTATAATTTATTGTTTGATACAGTTTGTCATAAAATAAGTTAGTTTTCATAATAGTTAGTTTATATAAGTATTCCCAAATGTGTTAGTGAGGATCAATTTATAATAAAAATTACATGTAAAGATATATACTTGTTTTTGTTAATAATCAGCAAGGTTCAGTTAAATTAAAAGAAAACTACTTTTGTTAGATGGTAAGTAAAAATAGTTTAATTTGTTATAATTTTTGATATAGGAATTTATATCTAAAATAAATAATTTTTGAAACGAATACTTTCATCTAGCAGCCTATAAAAACATATCACATTGCAGTACAAGCACAACAAAATCCATTTAAAAGAATTTTCTCATGTTAAATACCAGTTAGTTTGGAACAGAGAATGGTACAAGATCAAATAAAAACAGCAAATTATATAATTAATAATGGGCTGGTGTAAAAACTAGTTAGTAAAGTATTTCCCCTGATTTATTATTTGATCGCATTTAAAAGATCTCGTAAGATTTTTTCTTTAACAAACTTAATACAAAGAGTAAAGCTATTACTTCCACAAAACAATATTAAAATCATTCTAATTAACCCTTATCTCCCTTTTCTAAGAATTTACATAGTTTGGTATTAGAGTTTTTATGAAAGAAAAAAAACAAACAGTGCTATCAATGACATACATATAACATAAGTTGTATGGGTAAGTGTTTGCACTTAATTTAATTGCTTGAGTGGTTTCCTACAACTAATTATAATGAGAAGAACTTGAGAAAAGCAGCTGGGGGAACAGGTGCGGGCGGAGTTATGCCTTCAGCTTCTTGCAATCGAGCCTTAAAATCTGGACATTGTTCTGCAATACATGGATGTCCTAAGGATTTCCAGAACAGACAGTTGCAATATTTGCACAATGAGAGCATTTCAGCGTATTGACGATCTTCATTCAAACCATAATTTCTAAAAGAAGATAATATGAATAACAATAATAATCAAAGTTGGCTATTAATGTTGCTTTAATGTAATCAGGATGTAGAAAGATTGAATGTTTAATTATAATTAAACCTAACCAAACTGACTTATGCTTTTAATAGAGTGATAAATATTTTGTTCATAAATTGGGTTTACTGCTGTTGGTGGCATGGTACATCAATTTTACTTTCAGCCTCTTGTCTGAACACGATGTTCTCGCAAATTAGCTGACCAAAATCAGTATTAACTTCTCAGATGATATATGATTTAGTTCGTACCATTTCATTTCACTTTATGCTACTTTTACATAAGTGTTCCAATTCACAAGTTAGAGTACATATTGCAGACTAATGAAAAAATTTCCCTCGTCAGGCATACAAATACCCGGCAACCCTACACTACCACGTTCTTTTAACATAGTTTCTCTCTTGTTAGTGAGTTTGTTAAATATTTACTGTTGCAATCGTATATTATAGATGACAAGTACAGAACACACACATGTAACATTTTTATATTTCAAATGAAACTCTTTTCTAGGCTCCTTAACCTCTTTGTTTGTTCCAGGTGTGACGGTTAATAATTCTTAGATATTTTAAGAGATGGCGCTGGAAACAAGAATCAATTCACAGTCTAATCTCTTATCATTTTGTTGGTAAGACAGTACCTTTCAAAACGCCATTGATGTTTAAACGATTTCGAGTTAGCGTAAAATTTTTTTCGTGTGGCAAACATGACGAGTTGCGAGCCAAATAAAGAGTATTTGCCGCACGTATTGTTTTTCCTGTTAAATCAAAAGAAAAACGCGAGTAAAAGCCGTCCAATACGTGATACTTGAAACTTATGGTGACAATGTCCCAACGCAAGGCGCTTATGGGCGTTGATTTAGACGATTCAAAAGTGGTGATTTTGACTTGAAAGACAAAGAACGGTCAGGTTAACCGAAAAAAAATGAAGATGCCGAATTGCAAGCATTGTTGGAAGAAGACGATATGCAAAGTCAACAACAAATGGCAGAGAAGTTAAATGTTGGTCGCCGAACCATATGTGATCATCTGAATGCCATGGGAAAGATCCACAAGGCATGAAAATAGGTATCACATCAGATGAATGGCAGACGGATTAAAACACGAAAAAAAGTGTGCGAAGTTTTGCTTTTTCGGCATGAAGGAAAAACTTTTTTGCATCTGACCGTGATCCCAAAACGCAGAAAATCGTGGGTTGATCCAGCACAGCCATCAACATCGACTGCAAGATCGATTCGCTTTGGAAAGGAAACAATGATGGGATCAGAAGGTTGTCGTTGTACTTAACGAAAAGCAACTAGAATGGGCTATAAGAAAAGCAAAAGTGATTTTGCAGCACAACGCCTCCTCATACACAGCGAAAGCGGCCAGACACACAATTTCTGCACTTGGCTAGGAATTTTTACACCACCCGCCGTACTCACCAGACTTCCGATTACCACTTGTTTGCACATCAATGTCTCTCTTACTTTCCAGGTATTTTGAAAAATGGCTTTATGACTGAACCACCACAAAAGATGTACGGTTTTTCTGGGAGAACATCCACAAATTGCGAAAGAGATGGGGAAAATGTGCAGCTAGCAATGGCGCATACTTTGAATAAACCATTTTGTACCTTTACCCCAAATTAAACGTGTTTTTTTAAGGGAAAATTAACCTAATTAACTAACTAGTTAAATTAAACTATTAACCGCCACGCCTAGTAATGCCAAAATCTTGCAAATATTCTGTAGGTTGAGGAGAATGTTTTATTAGAGTTTGTAAATTATTTCTCACTGATTTATCGTTCTGTCTTTGCGATATCTAGGTACTTTAAGTATTTTTCGGTGAACAGCAGTTTAGAAGAGTTTTCTTTAAGCTGTCTCCATAGAAATCAAAATTTTTAAGTTTTGCTCTTCATTGTAATGCCTTTAATAGGTTCTTTGGAAAGTTTTTTCATGTACTGTAATTTTTGGAACCATTATTTGGTTTCTAGTCATTTCTGTTGAATGATTTGAAGACATCAGTTATATATGTGCCAATACCTATAGTAACAGACTTAAATTGTCTGATTTTTTACTATATAAGTATTAACAGAGTATAGAAAATAATATCGACCCGTACGCCTGATGAGCAGAATAAAAGTGCTAAAAATGGTTGTTCCTATCAGTCATCACATTTATAAAATCAATGACAGTTTTATGACTGATGCCAATGAAGCATTCTTGCCGACTGTAATTTTTAAATATTCAATTCAATTCAATTCACACTAACTGATGAATCAAAACAATAACTTGCCCAACATCAGTCAAATGGGCAATTTAAGGTAGTGAGCTAAATGGTCTACCTTGGGACTGTAAATATAGAACGAAGGCATTAATACTCATGAGATCAGAAGGTGCGAAATGGCAAGAAATACAATGCGGAAGATCTGGAAAGCTAGGGACATAACACAGAACACAAAGAGGCAGATTACAAAGGTTACACACACAATTCACATCGAATGTTCTAATAGAATAATTGATATTTATTTCTCCAGTCAGTGAATTTAGGCTACAAAATATCTACGTGGTCTAAAAGAAGTTGAACTGAAGCTTGTAAAATGGTATTAATTACCCTATTTAGTTCTACCTGGCAGTATTCAATATTCTGAATATTATAGAGTTGTATTTCAATCGCACGACCAGAGTATTGTACTTAAGGAAGCTGGACGTTATATAACACGATTACATATCGTCGCGTAAGTCCATTAGCACTCGTCGGTTGGCTCCAAAAAGTATTCCAATACATGACTGTATACCTTATCGTCCCGATTTCTGAGTTTTTCCTATCCTCGAAATTTAAAATTTCAATGAAAGGGATTCCTTTCACGAACCTTATTGATATTCACTAAACTAAGGTCCAAAAGAGGAGCTGACGAAATGTTATAAATTGCTTATTACTCTTTTTTTGAGCTTTATATTGTAGATCTTTTATCCAATAAACGTATTAAGATATAAGTTTATTTGTTACAGTTCCAAGGTTTATTCTCTTTAGACGACTTGTGTGTTTGCAAAGATAAGAAATGCATGCTAGAGTAATAATACTTGGTGAAACGTGCAGTGATGTAGTTTTATTTGAAAGTTAATACTAGGGTATAATAAATGTATTTGCGTTATTATCTTTACGGATAATAAAGGATTACCATTCCACTCCTTAGAGTTTTAATTCGATTTCAGTATTTTGTTGTTTTCACCAAACCCAACCAATCATCAAGCCACATTTTCACTTGTGTTGTTCTGAAAGCCCCTGTTGCATCGATCGAAATAAGTGGTAGTTCGAAGGGGTTAAATCTGGTGAAACGGAGGGTGGGGTAGGACGTTTCCCATTTACCGTTTTCTAAATAGTATTTTACGCATTTTGCAACATGGGGCCGAGCATTGTCATGTTGAAAGATGACTTTATCTTTTGGCGTATTCTGGTCGTTTTTCCGTGCTCGGTTGTCGGTATCGATCGCTAGTCGTTTCCACCAGAATTCAGCAGCTCGTAATACACAGTTTCCCTACTATCCCACCAAATACACAGCAAAGTTTTCTTTCCATGTATATTGCACACTGGTTGTGACGTTGAAAGCTTGCCTGGGTCTACGATTTTTTGTGCATTGTTAAAATAGGTCCACTTTTCATCAGCTGCCACAACTCGATGCAAAAAACCCTTTCTTTTCTATCTGGTAAGCAAAATTTCACAAGTGGCTTCTAAATGAGTGTAGTATTCGGATATTGTGGATTGGGCGATACTTAATGCCTGTGTCAATTATTTCAACGTGTGAGTTGAGTCTTCATCTAATAATGCTTGAAAATCTGCATTTTCAATCTTTTTCACCTGTCCCGAGTGCTCCTTGCCTTTTATATCAAAATCACCACTTTTAAAGCGTTTAAACCATCGTTCACAATTTTTTTGGGTTAGAGCATCCTCACCATAAGCTTCAACCAACAATCGATAACTTTCAACAGCCGCTTTCTTCAAATGGGATTAGGTTTGGCATTTATCTTCCCCGTAAAACGTCTTTTTCTGGTACATAATTCGACATATTCAATAGCTATGAAAAATTATGTTTTTTTGCAGAATGACAATTAATCACGAACTAGCTTTTGATGACGTATGTTTACCCTCCAAAATGCTATAGACGTCATGTGACAACATGACAACAAATGTATTAGTAATACTACCTCTTAGCAATATCGACATTATTAATCGAAACATCTATTAGGTCGCGAACTTAGATTTAATGCACAGTTTTTTTTTAAGTTTGGAAGCGACTGACTTGTGAGATTTACGAAGTAGAGAGGGATGATGCCGTATGAATCGGCACCACTTCTGGGGGGGGGGGGGGGGGTTGGATGTGCGCGTTGAAGATAAGGAAAGATCAGTTATTGCACGGTCTCTTGATAACGATAAAGAGCAGCTGTGGCTGCAGATCCTGGAATAATGACTAGGGGACTTTCAGAGGAATTAGGAGTGACTAAGGAATAAATTTTTAAACAGTGACAAACTAAGTACCTCAAAAACGCAAATACTTTTGTTTCACCCCAGTATTTTAGTGTCAGAAATGGATTTGGTGTTTGAACTGTGGTAATAAACAAAAATTTACTTTTTCAAAGAATGAAATACGTTTTTCCAGTTAGTTTTCTCATTGTTTTTTGGCAAAAATAGGTCGATTTGTTGATGTGTGAAATGGAATTTAGTTAGTTCTCTCCAGATTCTCTGTTCATTGACAATAGTTGATATTTGATCACATGCTTGAGCGCCAGCATTTAAATCTCTCGGATCGGACAGTCTCAAAATAATCTCTCTTATGCATTCTTCTGGTAGATTCAGAAATTTCGGATGAGTATCGGGATGAGGTTCGTGAATTTGAAATTGGGACGCCATATTCAGGATCCTGTTTATTTTTGCTGTGTGTTGGTGCCAGAGTAACTGAGATCCCAGGGATCCTGGAAGAATTGAACGAATCCAGAAATTAACAGAAAAAGGGATTGACTAAAAGACCTACCTCCCCAACATGCTGTTCTTTCTGCCACACTCAATGCTCTTAATTTGTTAAGTAACCTTCGAAAACCTCTCGGATTGTGTTGGCTAGCTGTGGCGTGTCTGGCTACTTCTTCTAACATTGCTAAGAGTGCTTTCTGGGTACATCCTGACATTCTGGTCATTTGCTGACCGATCAAATGATCCAAAAGAGCGCATATGTAATTAAATCGTCTTACATCACGCACCGCACTTCGAAAATCCAGTCGTTTTACAGCCTCATCTAGTTCGTTAAATCCAGCAATCTAAAGAAAAAAAGCAATGTTAAGAGATTAAGAGAGCTCTTTGCATAATCTGTTTACCTCTTTAGTGCACTTGACTGTAATATGACAGTGAGGTTGATGACTAGTTGATTGAACTGAGTCTATGTTCTCTTTTTCTTCATCACTGTTTTGCTTATATCTGAAAATAAACAGACAATATAAATAGTGGTTATTTTGATTGTGTTCTATTCAAATCAAAGAGGATGGTTCAATTAAATATTTTGTTTTAGTCATGTTTAAAATTATTGTAATGTTTATTTTGTCATTACTTCTAGAACTTCCATGTTAATTAATCACATTATTCATGCATCGTTGTTGGGAGACGATGATAGATAAAACAAACATGGAGAAATAAGGTGCTATAACAAAATGATTGATAGATAAGGTCCAGAACTAAAATATAGGACACCCCATGGTTCCACTTATTTTTACTTTATTCTTCATCTTCATTAATACCTAAGCAATATTTACAAATATTAATTATAGAACAAATCTTAATTATAGTGTGACAAAAAGATAGAACACTTGTCTGCTTTATAAATACAGCCTGTTTTGTTTCTTCAACCTACAATTTTAATCGAGTTCTCTTCTATCGAAAGTTAAAATAAATCAATCATGGGACGTTCAAAATGTTTAAACACTATGTGAGGAAAAAACAATTTTGCAAATGCACAAACGAAAAATGTCGATTTTGGAAATATCTCGATGTACAGGTAGGGGTCGATACGTAATTTCTAATGTAATTAAAAATCCTGAAGGGTACAGAAAGAAAAATATTACTGGAAGACCCTCTGTATTGATAGATATGCAAGAACGTGCATGAAGCAGGTTTAATTACCATTATTAAAAACGTTAGAAGAGCCCTTCGGTCATCTTCACATATTCAGAGGAAGAATATGTGAAGATGAGACGACGAAGACTACCCGGCGCCTCAGAGATGCTCATAAAAACATTGGAATCAGTTCGCTCACGACAAGGTTTGTTGGGTCAAAAAATTGGAGTATATAATAATAATAATAAAACCGGATCGACAAAATGAGAGTATTCAAACAACTGTAACGATGATTCAAGAGTGGAAAAATATGTCTGTACGATAGACACCCTCATGAACTTGACCATCATCGGCTACCATCCCGCACTTCATTTAACATCCAGCTTAGCTGGGGAAAAAAGATGAAAAGGGTAATAATAATAATAATGAAGTTAGTTGCTAATGAGGACCGGGGTTTCACCTCGATGAACCTACATAAAATGACCAGTGTTGATGGCAGAACAACACTTACAGATTGTGTCCGAGAATGGAAACAGCATATATTGCATGGACGGTATGCAAAATCACTCGAGGATGATACCATCCATGAGCTAGGTCTCTGAAATGGCTAACCGATGGACTGTTGTGCCCAAAAAAAGGTTTCGCGACATCTATTCCAGATAAGGTAGTAAGAACAAGGAACTAGAAAAGGCTACATACTACACATGGATGTTGTCGACTGATGCAGGAAGTACGGTATAGTGGGGGAAACGATTGAACACCTTATTGGTGGGTGTGCAGTTCTTGACGCTAATACATATTTAAAAAGGCATAATCAGCTGGTGCAAATTATACATCAGCAAATTGCATTAAAGTACTCCCTATTAGAACGCCTTCTCCATATTATAAGTACTCACCTTCTCTCCTACTGGAATCACCTGATTCAATTCTTTAATAGACCAATAACAGATCGAACGGTCGATTATAATAGACCAGACATTGTTCCAATTAGTAAAAAAGGAGAAAATAGCTTTTATAATTGACATCGCAGTGCCTTTCTCTCATAACATCAGAAAAACCGAGATGGATAAAAAAGTATGAAAAACTGGCATACCATTTGAATAACCAGTGGAAACTGCATAAGGTAGAGATAGTGACTTTGGTTATATCTGTCGAATGCCTAATAAGTAAGACGATTTCAAAAAACTTGAAGAACATAGGTATCTCTAAATCGATTGCCATAGTAGGGCAACGTGCAACACTCTTGTAGACATGCCACATTGTTCGTAAAATATTGAGAGGAGCTGACCTGCTTTCTCATTTTGATATTGTAGTATTGACCAGCCTAGGCTGAGATGCTGAATGCCTACCGACAGTTGTGTTTTTGGTCGCTTTGGATGGCTTTCACTGCCTGATGTCCGCTCAGCTGAATGCCAATTTGACTTCGGAGTGTAGTTATGGATCTGTGTTTCATCCATTGTCTCATACCGCATAAAAGCATTATTTTTATTTCGTTTAAACAGCTCCAAACATTGCTCAGAATGATTAATACATTGTTGTATTTGGTCCGCTAGGAGTAATCGCGGAAACCATTTTTGGACCAAGTTTGGACGCTTTCTGACAAAACGGACGATATGGTTCGCTTAAATTGATACGTACATATGCAAAACATTTTTATACAAATAAAAACAAATATAACATCATCAATATGGCATTATATATAACTCTATAACTAATGACATAAAAACTGATGATATAATGTTTGCAAGACGAGGTTAGTCAATTTGATAAAGGAAACCCGTTACTGGTAATCAAAGCAAATCTTTGAAATTAAATATTATCGCATAAATAATAAACTGGAGAACATGAAATGGCTTCATTGCTACCGCTGTATTATTGTCAGCAACTTTTACATCTCACAGGATATTTTAATTTTTTTAAACGACCCAAATATTGTTTTTTGTACCTTTATGGAATGAGTTTAAAATGATTCTAAGTTTTTACAGCTTATAAAGTATTTTTTGACACAATTTTTACCTTGACAAGTGGTTACAACCTGTCTAGTTATCATTTATCAAGTTATCAAAGTTTGTAGTTATCTAGTTATCAAATATCTTACCATTATACACAAGAAACAATAAATGTTGAAATGTGAATACACAGTATGGCGGAAAAATAACGCCACTTTTTAATAAAAAAAACCAATTACTTATTTTGTCAAAATTATTTCTTTTCTTTCAAAATACATGCCTTCTGCATCAATACACCGCAGGACATGTTTACCCAATGCTAACATAGAGTTTTTATGACGTTTTACGAAATCGCCCTAATGACCTCATCATGACATTTTGGACTTGTGTAATACTGTCATAAAACGTTCCTTTCATGGCCAGTTTGAGTTTCGAGAAAAGGAAATAATCACACGGAGATAAATCAGGCGAATACGGCGGATATTTAAGCCAAAAATCACGAACAGCCTGTGTGGTGCATTATCGCGAAACAAAAATCAACTTCCCGGCGCTCGATATTTAGTACTCACTCGAACGATTCTCTTGCACAAACGCTCTATAATACCCAGATAAGGTTTGCCAGCTATATTTTGGCTCTGTGGAACAAATTGCCGAAGTATAATACCTTCAGAATCGTACAAACAGATCAACATTGTCTTCTCTCGTGACTTCTGGATACGCAATTTTTTCGATTTCGGAGAGCCTGGGGACTTCCTTGTAGCACTTTGAAGCTTTGCTTGAGGATCATACTTGAAACACCAAGTCTCGTCCCCAGTTACAATCGATTTCAAGAGTGTGCAGTTCCCTCTCGCTGTATCAATAAAATTCTTGCAATGTTCAAAGCGAGCAATTTCGTGGTCTTCGTTTAAGGCACGAGGAACAAGTCGATCACAGACTTTCCGTCTCTTTAAACCCTTTGTCAAAATTTCGTGAATCATGTATTTGGTCGTATTTAATTCCTCCATTATCTACCTTACAATAAAATGGGCATAATATGCGATCGTTTCACGCACTTTTTCCACCAATTCATCACGATTTTTGTTTTGTGGTCGGTCTGGTTTTGAGTCGCCTTTTGAAGCATCACAACCGTTCTGGAATTACTTATATCACTCGAATACACGTGCACAATAAACTTTTTTCATCAATTCAAATGTTTCTGTAAAAATATTACTGAACTTGAAACAAAATTTCATATTAGCTCTTTGGTCCATCGTGTTTTGATGACGAGATGACAAAAGGTACTGACTAAACTTGACAATCCGTTGATCGATTCTAATGACGGCAGTCTTATTTTATAGAGATTTACAGCTTTCAGATTATACATATTGTTTCAATAGATGGCGTTAGTAGTTTTCTTAAAATTTAAGTTCCATTCATACTAACTAAAACAAGGCCGAATCTTCAAAGTAGTCCTAAGAATAAATGGAGGAAACTGCTGGGCAACATGTCAATAACGGCTTTTATCACATCAATTATTGAATAAAGTTGAGGGAGGTTAAGGGACCCCTAAGGTTTTATTGGCAGTTTTGCCGTTAGAAGTTACTTAGTCATCATCTGGCTTATGGCTCTAGATCATAGCTTCATCTGGATATAAGGTTAAAAGACGTCGAATGCTGCAAATAATTAACAAAGTTCAAACTAGAAATCTTCTGTGAATAACAGTTCCTTCTATAAATGAGCTTCGAATTATACCCAATAAGTTTAAAAGTCACATGAAGACACCCAATAAAGCATATAACATATAATGAAATACACTAGCAATTGATTAGAAATCTATTCAAATTCAAAAAGTAGGGCTAGAAATGGCATATATGGATTGCAAAATACGTAGTTAATTGTTTTAGATAAATATAAGGCTAAAAAAGTTAATATAATTAATATTTCAAAACCATCTATTAAATTAACTTGATATAAGTTGCTTAGATAAGTGACTGTGTTTGTATTTAACCCCGTTCAAATAGTTCTTAAGATTATATATTGGTCCTAGTTAAGCTATAATAACGTTCTATATAGGCTATAATAGAAAACAAAGTAAGTAACTTAAATAAAAAAATGTTAACAATTAATACAGTAAGTAAGATAATTACAGATGAAATCCTTCACCTTTTTAATTTATGCGTTAGTGTAAACTTTACTTTAAAGTTAAAAGAATCTTTACTGTAACATTTCACTTTTCACTTCAACAATAACATTTTCAAATAGAGATCTTTCTAAAAACTAATAGTGATCGACAGATCGACAAAAATACTTAAGTTACATTAACAAGACACTCCGGAAGATTATATTTAAAACAGAAATAGAAAAAGATGATAGCATTAACTTCTTAGGTCTATGTATAATAAGGAATGCTATTAAATTACAATTTGTTATTTATGAAAATCCACCTTTTTAGATATAATAATTACAACATTCATAAATATTCCCTTTAAAACATTATAAAACAGAAAATCGGCCTCGTCAATTCTTGCGTTAACAAAATAGTTTCATTTCGGTCATAATACTTGTAGGAGCTTGGAATCGCATATTTACTCTGGCGGATCTCGTATTGTGTGTATATTATTTATAAACTAAAGTATATATTAGATCAGATCTCGTCTTTGTATATTGTTGTAACAGATCTCATCTTAAAAGATAGATTTCTTGTATACAAAAAAATACTTAAAACTTACCCCTCTATTAACCCCACAAATTGGCCAAGTTTAAATTTACTAGGGCAAAAAGGAACATTTAATATAACTACTCTATCAGCCGGATCTGTGGTTGTCTTTAATTTATTCGGATCTCTCCCTAATAGGAAACAATGTATATATATATATATATATATATATATATATATATATATATATATATATATATATATATATATATATATATATATATATATGTATGTATGTGTATATATATATATATATATATATATATATATATATATATATATATATATATATATATATATTCAAACGATTTACAATGCTTCGGAATATACTACCTCCAGTTCTTGATAAGCCAACAATGTACAATTATTGAAATCTATCCATTTTTCGTCTTGTGTCACGATCCGATGCAACAAAAGTCTTTCTTTAGTACCGAGAAAGCAAAACTTCGCACACTGCTTTTCACTTTTCCTTCTGTCTGTCGTTTTGCATATCGTCTTCTTTCAACAATGCTTTGCATATCGGCTTCTTCACACTTTCTCGGTTCTTTCGGCGTTCTTTGTCTTTCAAGTCAAAACCTCTACTTTCGTCTAAGCCAAAGCCCACAAGCGTCTTGTGTTGGGACATTGTCAACATAAATTTCAAGTGACAAGTATACGACGGCTTTCAGTCGCGTTTTTCTTTTGATTGAACAGGAAAAAGAGTATGTACTGCAAATGTTCTTTATTAGGCTTGAAACTCGACGTGTTTACCACTTGAAAAAAAATATGAAGCTAACTCGAAATCATTGAAACATCAATGGCCTTTTGAAAGGCACAATCGTAGCAGCAAAATGACATAAATATTAAGAATTAATAATCGCTACATCTGGTAGATACTTAAAACGACGTCGACGAAGTAGTTTCGAAGAATCGAAGGAACAGAAAAAAAGTTACACGATATTCTTATATATATTCTTATAGACCGGATTTTTTGGCTTTTGCCGAAAAATTGACTAATAATTAAGTTTTCTTCATCATGGGCTGATGTGGAAGGTTTTCCTGAACGAGGTTCATATTTAACTATTTCTCTACCATCACTAAAATCCGTGTAGTATCACTTGTAAACGTTTTTCTGGCTTAGTTTCAAAGTCGTAACGTATTCTTAAAATTTTTAATACATCAACACAAGACATTTCGTTTGTTGGACAAAATTTAATGAAAATGAAAAACAAAATTAATTCTTTGCTCGATAAATTTATCAATTTAAAAAAATTGTGCCATTATTTTTTTTTATCTTGTAGGAAAACTTAATTCAAGAAAATAGTTATTTCTATAGTGTCAAAGTAAATTATAGTACAAAAACACAACTTTAAAGCTTTTCTATAAATTTAAACTCCATATAATTTTCATTGACAACGAGTGATTTGTTGAATTACACAACATTTAGCATAAGAATTCGAATTCTCAACACTGTTTATCGATATGTCTCCGAATGAGGTTATAATCTATATATTTGCGTTAGTCGGTTGTGTACTGTCTGAATTAAATTTTCTTAGCAGCTCCAAAAATTGTTATTCGGTGCGTTATCATGAACTTTACAAGTATTATTTTCAATTTGCGAGTCATATCAAACTAGTAAAAATGTATAACAGTGAAGAAATACAACAAGATATCGAAGATCTTACTGAAATGTTCTATAAATGGAATCTGAAATATTTTCAAAAAAATATATTGCTGGAACAACAAACTGTGATCGTGGAAGATAGAAATTACACTGATATTAAACCATATTATAATAAACTTGAAACACACAAAGTTTTTCAACCAGAACAGAAATTGAAGGAAACTCAAATTGATTCCGAAACTGCTGTTGTAATAATCTCTAAGGATCCAGATATGATGCTTCAATACTTATCAATGGTTGGGTACGAAATGTTTCTTAGGAAAAATAGAGAGCTATTTGTTTTTGTTTTTACCTCGCCGCATAGTGACTACGTTAAGGCTCAGCAAGTCCTAAAGATCATCTGGGAACAATTCGTAATTTTGAATGCGATAAGTCAACTGATTTGTTCTGACTCGTTTGACAATTATGTCTTTTTGTACAGACCTTTTGCAAAATCAGTGCAAGGTTTTGGTGAAAATCGTGTTTATGATTATTCTGATCTGATGAAACATCCAGACCTTTTATACAACACAGCTAATGATTTAAATGGTTTTCCTTTGAGAATATCATTATTTGAGCGCATTCCCACATCCTTGAATAACATACCGTGGTTTGTTAAGGATCAAAAAGTTTTTAGTAAAATTCCCCAAACAACTAACGTTTATGGAGTTGATGGTGTTACTATCTCTGAACTTTCTTTGAAAATGAAATTTTCAATTATCCTTGTTCATCAAGTAGGTGAAACGTCTTATGGTGGAGCTTTGTCAAATGGTACTGTTACCGGAACGTTAGGAGATATAGTAAGACGAAGAGTAGATCTTCAAGGCAATGCCAGATTTTTTACGTCCTATGGTACAGATGATTTTGAATTCACCATTACTTATTCCACTCAAAAAATTTGTATTATTCTACCTAAATCAGGACACATTCCTAAATGGTTAGTTATGTTTAAGTTGTTTCCATATCCTTTATGGATAGCCAATTTAACTGTGCTAATATTAAGCGTTATTTTATATAAATATCTATGTGGTACTTCCCTCGTATTGTCCTTGTTAAGTATTTATAGTATATTTTTGAATCAACCATCGCTTGAAAGAAACCGAAAGCGAAAATATCTTTCCGGAAGAATATTTCTCGGAAGTTTCATAGTATTTTCCATGATCATAACCACGATATTTTTGGGAGGTCTTTTTACATCATTTGGATCCACCAAGCATTATCCAGATATTAATACATTGGAGGAGTTTGACAAAAGCGGACAGGATATCCAGTCTAGTTTGAACCCATTTCCTACAAATGTCTCCGACTTAGACGATCGTCTATATAAAAAAGTTGTAAAGAAGTTGCATTATAATTTGTCCTCTATTGAACTAACAGCTCGATATAAGATACCAGGCCTGGAACGCTTAGAGGACGCTGAATTGTTTATCCAAACAAAATACATCGATAGACACGGCTATCCTTTGCTACACATCGTCCAGCAATGCCCACAAACAGTTTTCTTAATTTACATCGTTCCTAAGGGATCACCGTATTTAAGCACCATCAACAGAAACTTGATGGCTTTCCAAGAAGCTGGATTTGCTAGGAAATGGTACTTTGATTTTGCTGGTGCAATAATTTTGGAATCAAGAATGAAACGAAATGAAGGGGATAGTCATGATAAATTTAAACGTATCACTTTAGATGAAATACGATTTGTTTTCTATTTTCTGATCTTTGGATATGTTATCTCTTTGATAGCGTTTGTTTGCGAAGTTTACCTGTTCACATTTAATTGACTTTATAATTTGTTGACACTAAAAATCACTTATTGCTTCATGTTTGGATGAATCGTTTCGAAATTCTAAGCTGTGTGGGACTTATACTCGAATTTAGACTTAGCAGTAGTATTAATATATCACTAATGTTAGAAATCAAACTGAGTAATAAAAATAAATCATATCTAGATAGGATGTTTTAATATGATACCAAACCCATTAACACAACAAAATAAAAATGTAAAAATATTATGCAGCAAATACTAACAAAACAAAGGTAATATACAAAGAAAAATGAAAGTAAGAAAAATTCTGCGCTAAAGGAAACCAATCCAATGACCGTCACATAATCTCTATCGGTGTATAATAATAAGTAGAGTGGAGCAAAACTATAGTATTGTATACAAGCCTCTTCGACCAGGGTGATAAATGTGAAGATATACGACTAAGGAACCTATTTTTTCACAATCTTTCTAAATAAATAACTGACATGATTACAAAATGTTAACTGAAGATCTAATTTTAATATCACACTTGCTTATATTTATTTTTAACCCTAACTGATTAAAACTAGCAGTTTGCTTTAGACCCTATCACCATGCACCTTGTTTTCAGTTCGTTTAGTTTAAGTTTCTATTTACATAGCCATTTAAATAGTATTGCCAGTTCACTATTCCATGTTTCAACCATTTCAGGCAAATTATATCCAGGCACAGATATAGTATCTGAGAGTATCATCCGCAAAACGACTAATAAATACACTTATTATATATCGTAGAAATATCGTTGACAAATAATTTATAAACAGCAATGGGTCCAAAACACTACCGTGAGAAACTTCCCAAGCACTTTCCCTTCAACCCTCGTTCTATGATGTCTGTCTGTTAAGTAACTTTTGATCCATTTCAAAGCATTTGATCTTACACCACAACTTAATAATTTTTACACACTATGTTCCGGTCAATATCAAAACAAAATTAAGTACAATAAAGGATAACCGATGACACAAAAAAATTTCTTTTATTAACCTTATCGTAATTATATCGTCACTCGTACTTCGACTTTTTAAGCTAAACACAACTTTTCCTAATTTGTTTAGTATAACATGTTTAAACTCCTGAGTCTTAAATACCTGAGAAAATCATGAGTCTTGCATACCTTGACATCACTCCAGTCCCGCCCTTCGATACATTCATTCAAACTATCGAAATAAATGTTATTGAAGTTCTCATCCGTAATGGCCATCAAAGTTGATTCGAGAAAAAAAGGCATGCCCCTTACCACTGCCTAGTAATTTTTGTATTGTTCTCAACATCTTCCTCCCGTCCCCTCTACAAGCATCGATATTATTATTATGGTACTTTCTTTTCTCTCAAGTCGCATTATGGGCAGTGCAAAATTTCTTTTCTGCTGATAAATTCTCCAATCCTGCTCATTCTTTGCGAAAGGGAACTTTCTATATGCTCTGTCCCTAATATGGTAAAATCGTTAGCTTCATTTTTAGAGGAAAGGACGAACTCTTATCTGATGCATCTTCAGACGAGTTTGAACTCTCTAGAATTAAAATTATTTTCGTGAATCAGATTTCTGCGTTCTGAAAATGAGTGACAACTATTTTGAGCATCAGTGTGCCCTCAAGTTTTGTATCAGATTTGGGCACAGTGCAACGGAATGTTTTACAAAACTTCAACAGGCCTCTGGGAATAGTGTTTTGTCAGTAGTTTCTTTAATTGGAGAAACAGGAAAATGTCACAAAGTATGGCCACATTTGTTCAACTTTTGCGCGTCAAGATGCATGCATGTGTCGAAAGGTTACACGCATGCGGGGTGAATGACAGACTTGCTCGACGAGACGCAAAGGCAGCGCACCATGTTGGGTATCTCGCGCTTCCGCTTTCAACTTCTTGATATAATCTGAAAGTTTTTGCAATAGTTTACAAATTTAATTTAAAGTAGAGTTGTTTAATTTTATTTAATTAAATAAATATATTAAATTATTATTTTAGAACAAAATATAAATATATAATTTTGAAATCTTTTTTTTTTTGTTAAACTCCAAGATAAGACGAAATCACAACAGAAATGCTGAAATACATGGGAGAAATAGCAAAGGAAGAGTTTTTGGCACTGCTAGACAATATTATAACAAAAAAAAGTACCAACAGGCTCGAATATATGTACAATATTGCGCTTGTTTAAAAAAAGGAGATACCAAAGAATGTAAAAACTAGAGAGGGATCATACTAACAAGTTTACCTGGAAAAATATTTACCAGAATAATAGAGCATAGGCTGAGAGAAAAATTAAAAGCAATAATAGAGGAACTGAGGCATGGTTTTAGAAAGGGTAGAAACACTCAACGTGGAGAAAAACTGTTAAGAAAAGAAACCGAAATCTATATTTGTTTCATTAATCTGAAAAATGCATGCGATAGAGTAAAAAGAAGCGATGTATGGAAAAGTCTAAAGAGAAGAAGACTAAAAGAGAAAGTAATAGAAATTATCAAGGTCTTAAACAACAATAAGAGTAAAGTAAGAATGTATAACGATGAATCCACAGAAGTTGGGATAGGAATTGGCCTAAGACAGGACTGCGTACTGAGTTCACTATTATTTTCAGTGGTTATTAACGATGCTGTAAAAAATAGCAAAGCAAATTGCAAGAATACAAAAATAAGTTTTAGAAAAATGAAAACAGTGACAACACAAGAATTACTGTGCGCTGATGATATGGTCTTAATGGGAGATTCTAAAGAAAAACTATAAGATAACTTATCGATATATTAAGAAGAACTAAGAAAAGTAAACATGGAAATAAATATCGATAAAGGGAAAACAATGGTAATTGCAAACACAAAAATAAAACAAAATTGTATTCGATGGGAAGGTAATGGAGCAAGTCAAAAACCATATAAGTATTTAGGCAGAATAATAGAATATAATGGATGGTGAAATGAACGAAAAAATGGATAAAGCAAGCAAACAATACAACACCCTGAAAACAACATTCCTAGGAAAAAGAGAGATAGTGAATAAAGTGTAGGTGTATTAGAAAGTAGTAAGACTGTCAATGATATACACCAACGAATCTTGGATTTTAACAAAAAAAAACAAGAGTAGAATTACAGCTGCAGAAATACGATTTCTACGCAAAATAGAGGGAATTACAAGAAGGGATAGAGTGAGAAATACGACAGTAATGGAACAACTGGAAACGAAATCAACAGAAAGAGCAATAGAAGAAAGGCAACTGAGCTGGCTAGGATACATCCACAGAATGAATGAAGAGAGATTAGCAAAACAAATTTATGAAGCGAGAACACGAGGAAAAAATAAAGTTGGACGTCTAAGACTGATATAGGAAAAAAAGTTCCACAAACGGCAGAAAAACGAGGAGTTCATTGGAATGAGGCTAGAAAATTACCAATGGACAGAAACTCATGAAGGGTAAAAATTCATGATATACCATCATGCTGAAATGTAAACTGTCAGTCTTACACCTAACGGTACAATGGACTTTTATATTTAGTGAAATAAAAAGTAATCAAATTATATATTGAGTGTGTAAGGAATTTTGTTTTTAGTTTATATTTTCCTGCAGTAAATTGTAGTAATTATTCAAAATATTTAGAATAAAGGAATATTCCTTTGTCCGTACAGATTTTCTGAACTTTTCCCTTATTTTCCGTGCTCTAATCAACATCTGAACAGCAACACTCATACCGGCTAACATACAAATGACAAATGTATTAATGAAACTGAAATTACACAGTTAACAGCAGGTAGTAATAAAATATAACGTTTTTAACACTCTGCAGAGGGACCGGCATTTAAAAAAATTGTAGTTTTTTAACTTTTTTTGAGTGAATGACATAAATTTCATATTTTAGGACATTTAACCATCATGTTTGCTTCATTCAGTGTTTGAGTGAAGCTGACCACCTCTGTTTGTATTTTATTTTTGTGATTGTATAATGCCTAGGAAAATAAGGCTTACTATTGTAGAAATAGAGAGAATGTTAGAAGAATTTTCGAGTGATTCGGAATCGGACATGAAATCAGGTGAATGTGAAGAAGCTCCCGAAGACCCAGAACATATCCAAGAGAACAGTGAATATGAAGCCATGGAAATATATGTGAGTAGTTCACCTTTAAGCTCTATTGAAACCCGCAATGGGGAATACTGATATACATCAAAAAAACGAAGAACAACGTGGTACTCGTTACCACTTTCAGATCCTAGGGGTCGAAAAAGCGCAGAGAATGTTCTGAAGGATGCGGAAAGTGCTACAAAGCAGTGGCAGACATTTTAATTATTTTTCACGCAACCCCTCCAGGAAAAAATATGCCATTGGAGTAATAAAGAAGGAAAAAGGGTATATCAAACGAAATGGAAATAACTCAATGCTGAAGAGCTAAAAAAATAAATCAGAAAATGAAGATGTCAGTACAATGTTTAATCGCCAAGATGGTCGTCCTATATATTCTAAGATAATGAGCCGAAACCGGTTCGAGGAGATCTCCCGAGTTATACAATTTGACGGCGGAAAAAAACGAAGGAAGCAAAAAACTACAGATAAGTTATAGTCTATCCGTGACGTTTTTAAATACTAGAATACATACTTGCGAGAAGCTTTGTTCATTTCGCCAGTACATTCCCTCAAAACCTGGGAAGTGTGGGATCAAGTTTTGGATAATTTGCGACTCATTTACTGGCTATGTGTGGAAAATACAAGTGTACAGAGGAAAAGGAACGGAGGCACAACGAGAAGTAGCTCAGGGAGAGGGAGTTGGTGGGTGCATATGGTGCAAGAAATTATAAAAAGTAGGAGAAATATTACGTGCGACAATTTTTTGACCAGTTTCTCGTTAACTCAAGAACTTTTCAAAATGAACCTAACATTAGCTGGAACTATTACAAAAAAACCAGAACTCCCACTAGAATGTATCGCGACAAAAGGTCATACCGTTCATTCTTCACTTTTTGAGCTGCTATATGATACAATGATTGCTTCAGGCTGCCCAAAAAGTAACACAGTTGTTACTCTTCTGAGTACATTGCACGGCAAGGATGGAGTTGATGAAAACAATAAAAATAAACCAGATATAATTACCACCTATAATGAAACAAAAGCAGAAGTGGACAAAGCAGACCAAATGTTACGACATTATTCTGTGAAAAGAAAAAGTCGCCGGTGGCCACTCTCAAGTGAACCAAAAAGAAAAAGGTGTCACATTTGTCCAAGCAAAAATGACATGAGAACATAGTAATTTAGTATAGGATAAATGTAGGTAACTATATAGGTAAATAATGTATTGTTTTTAACTAAATTAATTAATTGCTTACTAATTTATTTAAATAAAGAAAATTAAATTCTTTTGATTTTTTATCCAAAAAAAGGTGTATTTCACATTTAATACTTAACACTAGCGAAGTAGCCCATTCGCAGAGTGTTAAAAAACCGTCTTAACTAAACTCCCCAGAAAGATAAAATGAAACTGACGCAAACATTTGGACAGAAAGGAGACATACGTCTTACCCTGCGCTAGGATGAATGCGCTAACGCATGCGCAAGTTGAAAGGCACATTGAAAGGCATGTTGAACGGAAAACTTGAACAGATGTGGACAAACCAACACGATCTGGTAAAATTGTGGTTGTAACGCATTTTGTTTTATTTTTTAGCGAGAAATTGAGCAATAATTATGTTTTCGTCATTGTTTGATGTGGTCTTCCTGAACGAGATTCATCTTCATCTGATTCTACCATCACTAAAGTCCTTGAACCACTTGTAAACATATTTTTTGTATAGCTTCATCACCGTAAAACTGTCTGAACATTTTTGATGCACCAATATAAGAGAAAATTAGTTTTTTAAACAAAATTTAATGCAAACTCATTGCTCGATAAATTAATCTATTTTAAGGCATCGCCGACAAAAAGTTTTAATAGTACTGTTGAGCTATTTCTACCCAAAGTCAGTATTACTTATTTTTTCTTGTAAGAAGTTCTAAAAAATTAATTCAAGCAAATAGTTATTTCAAAGTAAATTATAGTACAAAAGCACAACTTTAAAGCTTTTCTCTATATAATTTGCGATGACAACGAATGATTTATTATATTAGAAATCATTTACCATAAGAATTCGAATTTTCAACACTATTTATAAATATGTCTCCGAATAAGGTTATAATCTATATATTTGCAATAGTTAGTTGTGTATTATCTGAATTAAATTTTCTAAGTATTACCAAAAATTGCTACTCGATGCATTACCATGAACTCTATAAATATTATTTTCAATTTGCACGTAACATTAAGTTAGTAAAAATGTATAATAGTGAAGAAATACAACAAGATATCGAAGATCTAACTGATATGTTCTATAAGTGGAATCTGAAATACTTTCAGAAGAATATGTTGTTGGAGCAACAGACTGTGATCGTGAAAGATAGAAATTACGCTGATACTAAACCATATGATAATAATCTTGAAACAAGAAAAGCTTTTCAACCAGAACAGAAACTGAAGGAGGCTCAAATTGATTCTGAAACTGCTGTTGTAATAATCTCTAAGGATCCAGATATGATGCTTCAGTACTTATCAATGGTTGGGTACGAAATGTTTCTTGGGAAAAATAGAGAGCTATTTGTTTTTATTTTTTCCTCGCCGCAAAGTGACTACGTTAAGGCTCAGGAAGTTCTAAAGGTCCTCTGGAAACAGTTTTTAATTTTGAATGCGATAAGTCTACTGATTTGTTCTCAGTTGTTTCACAGTTATGTCTTTTTATACAGACCTTTTGCAAAATCAATGGGAGGTTTCGGGGAAAATCGCGTCTATGATTATTCCGATCTGATGAAGCATCCAGACCTTTTATACAACACAGCTAATGATTTGAATAATTTTCCTTTGCGAATATCATTATTTGAACGTATTCCTACCTCCCTGAGTAACGTACCATGGTTTATCAAGGATCAAAAAGTTTTTAGTAAGATTCCCCAAACAACTAACATTTACGGAGTTGATGGTGTTACCATCTCCGAACTTTCATTGAAAATGAAATTTTCGATCTACCTTGTTCATCAAGTAGGTGAAACGTCTTATGGCGGAGTTTTGTCAAATGGGAGTGTTACTGGAACTTTAGGTGATATAGTAAGGCGCAGAGTAGACTTTCAAGGAAACGCCAGATTTTTTACATCCTATGGTACAGATGATTTTGAATTCACCATCGCTTATTCCACTCAAAAAATTTGTATTATTGTACCTAAATCAGGAATAATTCCTAAATGGTTAGTTATGTTTAAGTTGTTTCCATGTCCTTTATGGATAGCTAATTTAACTGTACTAATATTAAGCGTTATTTTATATAAATATCTATGTGGTAGTTCCCTGGTATTGGCCTTGTTAAGTACTTATAGTATATTTTTGAATCAACCATCGCTTGAAATAAATCGAAAACGAAAATATCTCTCCGGGAGAATATTTCTCGGAGGTTTAATAGTTTTTTCCATGATCATAACCACGATATTTTTGGGAGGCCTTTTTACATCATTTGGATCTACCAGGTATTATCCAAATATTAATACGCTGGATGAGTTTGACAAAAGTGGGCAGTATATCCAGTCTAGTTTCAACCCATTTCCTACAAATGCCTCTGATTTAGACGATCGCCTGTATAAAAAAGTTGTAACGAAGTCACATCATGATTTGTCTTCCATTGAACTAACAGCTCAATATAAAATACCAGGCCTGGAACGCTTAGAAGACGCTGAAATGTTTATCCAAACACAATATGTTGATAAAAACGGTCATCCTTTGTTACACATCGTCCAGCAATGTCCACAAACGTTTTACCTAATTTACATCGTTCCTAAGGGATCACCGTATTTAAGCATGTTCAATAGAAACCTGATGGCTTTCCAGGAATCTGGATTCACTACTAAATGGTATTTTGACTTTTCTGATGCAATCATTCTGGAATCAAGAATGAAACGCCGGGACGAGAATAGTCATGGCAAATTTAAACGTTTTTCTTTAGACGATATACGATTCGTTTTCTATTTTCTAATCTTTGGATATATAATCTCTTTGATAGCATTTGTTTGCGAAATTTACTTGTTCAAATTTAATTGACTCTCATAATTTTTTAACACTACAAAATCACTTTTATTGCTTTATGTCTAAATGAATCGTCTAAATTCTTAGCTGTGTGGGCTTTACATTCGAATTTAGAGTTAGCAGTAGTATTAATACATCACTAATGTTAAAAATCAAAGTAGTAATAAAATAGTAGAGAGTAATAAAAATAAATCATATCTGGATAAGATGTTTTAATATGATACCATACCCATGAATATAAAAGTAATGAGGGTGGTGGCATAGCGTTCGATCTGGCAACATTGTTGCCTTTTCCATTGGATGGGAGTTGGAACATTATCTGACGCGTATTCGGTAATAGTTTGAACTCTCTATAGTCATTTGGTAGTCAGTAGCAATTACTTTGGTGGAACGGATTTTTTGAAAATGAGTGTTCATATTGTTTTATCCAATATTTTGGATAAAACAATTATTCTAGCTTAGGCTGAAGAGAACATGCCTTTAGAGTGGGTTTATCTACAAGACAATGATCCCAAACTTACGGCACATGTGGTGAAGTAGTGGTTCTAGAGGAAATATATTAGAAGATTAGAGTTGTCTTTACAGGCCCAGGATCGAGAACCTTTGGAACGAGTTAAAACGACGAAGGTAAAAAAAAAATAGCAAACAAGAAGAATTAAAAATACGTGTTTTAAGCATGGATGAATCAACCGAAGTTAGTTCCACTAAAATGGTTCAGAAGGTTTTAACAATGGATGAAAAAAAAATCAATAATTCAGCAGATAGAAAGTGGTGTTAAACAAGTCGACATCTGCAAATCCAGGGCTTTGAAAAAGAAAACAGTGTCCACGATACTGAAAAACAAACATAAAATATTTCAATTCCGCGCAGTTTCGAAACAAGGTTCAAATAATTCGCAAACCTGTTCAAAAAACATCGATGAGGCGTTACTTCAATGGTTTACGTATCAAGAAAGCATGAGTACTACAATTACTGGGCCCATTCTCCAGGTAAAGAAGAGTTTGCGAAAATGTTTAATATTCCTGGATTTTCTTGCGATTCGGGTTGGTTAAATAGATTCAAAAAGCAGTATAATATAAGTCCTAGTAAAATTCAAGGCGAAGCAGCGAGAGTAAACCTGGAAAATGTGATGGATTGAGTTAAATCAAGATTAGTTCCACATCTTAGAAACTATGACGCTAGCGATGTTTTTAACGCCGATGAAATTGGTCTTTTATACAAACTTGCTCCAGATCGTCCAATGAGCTTTAAGGGTGAAAAATATATTGGGGGAAAACTCTCGAAGGAAAGAATAACCGTTCTTGTGCGCGCAAACATGACCGGAACCGAAAATCGCAAACTTTTAGTTATTGTGCAAATTTAACAAACCGAGGTGATTTAAAAACCAGTTAATATACAGTAAACAAACGAGCGTGGATGACCGCTGATATTTTTGAAAGTGAATTAAGATCATGGGACAAACAACTGATACGAAAAAATAAGCACATATTATTGCTTGTTGATAACTGCCTTGCTCATCCGCATCTTACGAATCTAAAAAAACATTAAACTGGATTTTTTCCCAACCAAATTTTATGTCCGTTCTGCAACCAATGAATCAAGGTGTTATTCACAGTTTGAAAGTTTATTATCGACGACAGCTTATAAATATGCTCGCTGCTATTGAAATGGTTTCTAAAGCTTCGCAACAGATTTCCTAAAAAAAACAATTAAGAATTGATTCAAACATGTTCGATGAGGACGATGACTTGCCTCTCACCCAATGGCTTATTAAACAAGCTGAGGAGGACAAGGACAACCATCCTTTAAGTGTCTTCCGTTGTGTGGATAACGACCTTCCGACAACAAGTATGCCTACCAACCAGATTACGGCGCAGATTGGTGGAGATGAACAGCTGGAAAGTGATGAAGAAGATGAAATAGCACTACAGAAGATGGCATTTTGAGCGCAGCGCTAGAAATGTATTTACTACTTGTAAATCGCCAAAAGCAAACTCATATTACAGGCTTTTTTACAAAGTAGTTTTAACTTTTTTTTGTATATTTTAAAGTAGATTTTAAGTTTCAAAAATTCAAATTCCTATTATTTTGTTCTTGCTTCCATTATAATAGGTTTGTATTTTTATCGAGAATTAATAAAAGCTATAAAAATGAAATTTATGTACGTAAATACATACATACTTTAATTTTTTTTAATGAAGTTCTTACATAACGTACATATTATAAGGTCCCCTCCGGTACGTTGCAACATAGTTTTACTATATATACATATACATATATATATATATATATATATATATATATATATATATATATATATATATATATATATATATATATATATATATATATATATATATATATTACAGAAATCTTTCACCCTTTCTCCACGTGGTGCCACCGATCGCCTTCGCCGAACTGTCAACCATGCGACGTCACATGTCTCTCGGGACCGGTTTCTAGCCTTTCAGCCGTCATCAGCCGAGCTCTAGACGAACGCAAGGAAAGCACTTCGGAGAGGCAATCGGGGCCAGACCAGATCAACTGGCCATTTTAATGACGGGTCGTGATCGCACACAACTCACGCCATCATACGGCGAATGCTCGTAGCAGTCAGGACCGCTCGTAACATTCTGCCTGGAACCTCGGGTATAGTACCAGGTATGCCCACAAGATAGCGTAACGGAACCGTGGAGGGAAAATATTACAGAAATCTTTCACCCTTTCTCCACGTGGTGCCACCGATCTGCTTTCCTTGCGTTCGTCTAGAGCTCGGCTGATGACGGCTGAAAAGCTAGAAACCGGTCCCGAGAGACACGTGACGTCGCATGGTTGACAGTTCGGCGAAGGCGATCGGTGGCACCACGTGGAGAAAGGGTGAAAGATTTCTGTAATATTTTCCCTCCACGGTTCCGTTACGCTACCTTGTGGGCATATATATATATATATATATATATATATATATATATATATATATATATATATATATATATATATATATATATATATATATATATATATATGTATGGAGTTTTTTGACTTCTTTGGACTGTGTCCAATGAGACAACAGTAGTCAGGAGTTATACACCCCCGACCGTTGCGTTCCACAATCTCATGTGGAACGCACAACAAACTGCGTCTCCGCTATAATGAGCATTGGTTAGTTGCTTGACTGGGAGGAAGCCCCTCTCATCCCTTACATTGGAGGGCACATATTTCGTCTGTTGGTGGGTAGACTCATCAGGGTACCGACATACACTCTGTCGCCAATCTCATGTGGAACCCAACGGTCGGGAGTGTATAACTCCTGACTACTGTTGTCTCATTGGACGCAGTCCAAAGAAGTCAAAAAACTTAATGTATAAGCCAACCGATGAGAAGTCGGCGAAAATATAAGTTGTTTGATTGTGGAGAGCGACTCCCTATCCTTGGCAAGAGAGCATATGTCGGTACCCTGATGAGTCTAACCACTAACAGACGAAACATGTGCCCTCCAATGTAAGGGATAGGTGGAGCGTCCTCCCGGTCAAGCAACTACCCAATGCTCATTATGGCGGAAACGCACGTTGTGGTGCGTTCCACATGAAATTGTGGAACTCAACGGTCGAAGGTGTATAACTCCTGACTACTGTTGCCTCATTCACACTCATCAATGAAGTAAAAATACTTCATGTATAAGCCATCTGATGAGACATCGGCGAAAATATGGGTTGTTTGATTGTGGAGAGCGACTCCCTATCCTTGGCAAGAGAGCATATGTCGGTACCCTGTTGAGTCTAACCACTAACAGACGAAATATGTGCTCTCCAATGTAAGGGATGTGTGGGGCTTCCTCCCGGCCAAGCAACTAACCAATGCTCATATATATATATATATATATATATATATATATATATATATATATATATATATATATATATATATATATATATATATATATATATATATATATATATTATATATATATATATATATATATATAAACATATATATATATATATATATATATATATATATATATATATATATATATATATATATATATATATATATATATATATATATATATATATATATATATATATATATATATATATATATATATATATATATATATATATATATATATATATATATATATAGTTTAGTCTCTTTAAATCTTTATGCCGAGATATAATAATTATAGGTAAGCCATAACGTGCTTCATAAAACGTCGATAATAAAAATGTTTTTCAAGTGATAATTTTTTTGTCACATAAACACCAGCTACCAATTTTATTTGTTCCAAAACGGAAAGGTATAATCATTTCTAGTGATTTTATTGTCGAATTCGACTGGTTTGAACTAGATAAAAAGAATTCCTTCCTGACCATCAAAATACCTGGTTGTTAGAATGACCAATTCTTTTAAAAAAATAATAATGTTTTTGATGTTCAACAATATATTTGGGAAATTACATCCACCAGAGTATTCCAAATGTTTTCTTAAAGGTATCGTTAAAAAATTACAGTAAATATAAGGGTCACTTTATATGCAGTATTTTGGGATGCATAAAAATTACAACTTACAAAATACAAAGCTGTTTTTTTTTTAATATATAGTTCCGAGGTATTTTTAACTGAAATTTCGATAATTTTAACACTGTCAAAGCACACCAGATGACTATATGGAGTTCAAACTTGTGTTGTTTATTTTCCGTCTCGTTAATCCGATGTCCTGTATTTTTCCCACCGATGTTTTTCTTAGTCTACTTTTAGTCTTTTCTTTTCTTTTCTTTTCAACCCTCTTTCCTATTTCGTTTACCTTTTTCACTAGTGTTAACAATATGACTATTTTTTATAGTTTTTTTAGTTGTTTCTTTTGTAGTTTCTTGTAATATGGTGGTAATTGGTTCTTGTTTGTCATGTTCTTAAATTTTCCTTCGTTATTTGTCTTGTTATTATTATTATTCCATCCATAGTGCTATCCATGATTCACGTGCGTATAATAGTGCCGCTGTTTTTATTTCGTCATAGATTCGTATCTATCTCCTTTTATTAAGAGTAATGTAGTTGATGGAATGTTTTTTCTGGCCTTTTGTCTACGTTATGCGATTTCCAGGTCTAAACTTTCATTATTTGATATTACACTACCTATGCATTTAAATCTGTTTACTATTTCTAGAATTTGTTGGGTACATATCATATGTCTTCTTCTTTTGTTCTTGTATTATTGATTGTTAGAATATTGCTTGAGTGAGGCCGGGAACTACTTCCTCACCTACCTGATGCTGCACGGTCAGATTACCATAATTTTCAGATCTATGGAACATTTTCTTCGAAGAAAAAATTCGGAGAAAATTTTACTTAAAAATCACCTTATGAAAAGAAGGGAGCACAAAGTTTGTCAAAGAAATCGGAAAAATCAGATCCAAACGACATTACTTACTCGGTACATCTGCTATTTTGTGAAAACGTACCACCTTACAGTATGTCACAGTATCCTGAAATATGTATATGAGAGTTCAATAAGAGTGCCAGAACTTTGAAACGTTATAGCTGCAACACTGTTTGAAGTGTAAGACACCCATACACTTTGGTGTTCATAAAATTGTGTCAATTCTCCAAAGAAAAATGCACGATACATGAATAGTGCTCTAGAACAGTTGGAAAGCAACCACCACTTCGGCGAAAAATAATCTTTTCCGACGAAGTGCACTTCTGGGTTACTTAGGACACTTGTGGTTTGGACCGATAAAAATCCTCATTATTTTAGGTACGAGTTAGTTAGTTAGGAGTTACCTACATCCTCAGAAAGTCATTCTTAGCTGTGGTGTTTTTGTACTGAAGCAATGAAAGGACTTTATTTTTTTGAAGGCGAAGAGAGAAATCGTGTTACTGTGAACCCTACAGGAATATGCTAACAGTATACCAGGTCTGTAAATATGAAACCCGAATTTGCCCATAGATGGCTCTAGCTGTTACTGCAGTTACCGTCAAACCGCGTCACTGACGCTATTTCCCTCTTCACATTTGACAAAGATTTTCAACTCACTAGCGTTGAACATTGTGTGGACTTTTGTGCCAGGAAACTATGATTTACAAGCAGCACTGATTTTCTGTTACTATTTTAAGAAAACTGCTGCAGAATCGCATCGAATGCTTGTCGAAGCTCCCTTGGACATAGTCTTGGTAAATCATCGTGCTCTGAGTGGTTTAAAAAATTCAAAAGTGTCTATTTTGGCGTGAGAAATGAAGAACGTGGAACGTGGAAAAATTGAAGTCAGCGAATTATCAGTCAAGCATTATTGGATGAGGAAGACGCTCAAACGCAACAACTCTCGGATCAATTAAATGTGGCACAAGAAGCCGTCCCTATACGTTTGAAAGTCATGGAAAAGATCTGGAAGATGGGAAAATGGATTCTACATGAACTGCATGAAAGAAAGATAATAGGAAAACCGAAAAACCACTTGCAAAATGCTGCTCGCCAGGTACAAAAGAAAGTAATTTCTCCATCGAATTGTGACTGACGATGAAAAGAGGATACATTTTGAGAATCCTAAGCGTTAAAGATCATGGGCAACTCTAGGCTAACCATCGACATCGACTGCAAGGCAAAATCGCTATAGACGGAAGACAACGCTCTGTGTTTGGTGGGATCAGAAGGGTGCGATCTATTATGGGCTGCTAAAACCTGGCAAAATCAATTTTGAATTGAATCAAGCTTGATTTGAATCAAGTTTTGCGCGAAAAATGACCAGAATATCAAAAAAGCAACACAAAGTGATTTGCTTCATGATAATGCGCCATCACACACCGCCAAACTGGCCAAGGAAACGATTGAGCCGTTTAGTTGGGAAATACTTTCGCATGCGGTTTACTCACCAGACTTGGCTCCGCCCAATTACTGCTTATTTGCATCGATGAAATACGCACTTGCTCAGCAGCGTTTCACTTCTGGTTTTGGTTTGCCTCAAGAAAGCAACAGTTTTTTTGCCGTGGCATCCCCAAACTGTCAAACAGGTGCGTAAAATGTATAGCTAGCGATGGGCAAAACTTCGAATAAAACATTTTTATCATTTTCATATCAAACAACCACCAAAATCATGCGATCTCTCGCCGTTGGATTATTTTTTGTAAGGTTATGTTAAATCTCTTAAAGTTCTGACACTTTTATTGGAAAAACCCTTTAGAATATCTCTTTTTTCATGACGTAAGCATTTCTAGTATCAATTGCAGGAACAGCACAAGTTTTTATTCACCACTTTAATTTGGCTGACCTAATGGAAATCACCAGATTGATGTCCCACTCTAATACAGACATTGATTTCAACCTGATTGACAAGGAATACGTAATGAATAATTTAGGTCTAAAAACATTCCATAAAAAGAGATTAATTTTGGATAAAATAGTTGACCAATCTTCCTCTCTACATAATGAAAAGTTCAGTCAATGTGATATTGTAAAAGTTGACCGCATTAAGACAGCTAAATCAAAACGAACATATATACCAAATTCTTTTGAGTTAGATGTGGTGCACATTATAATTGGAAAAACTCCAGACGTTTTTTACAATTATTTTAAGAACGTTAACATAATAAGCATAACCAAAAGGGCCAGATCGTTACATTTACTGATGTTTACGTCAAACGTGACGAATCTTGAGGATATAGCAAATATTTTGGTGTATTTGTGGAACCAGTTTGGTATATTGAATGTCGTAGCTCAAATACCTTGCTCGTTGAAGCACAGGACGTTATTTATCGTATATAAACCTTTCGCGAAAACTAAATATGGATATGGTGAGGTTCAGCTACACAATCTTTCGAATGTCCTGATGAATCCACACGTCTTACAGAATAGATTGACGAACTTGAATCAATATCCAATCTCGGTTTCTATATTCGAACGATATCCTACATCAGTTAAAAATGTGCCTCGATCCATACGCGACTTAAATATGTACAAAAAAATTAAGAATACTTCTACATATTATGGTCTGGATGGAGTACTATTGTCGGAAATATCGACAACGCTTAATTTTTCAATTAGACTGGCCGATGATGAAAATAATTTCTTTTATGGGATGTTGCTTAAGAATGGTACTGCAATCGGAGGCTTAGGTAAGATTTTTTTACGAATCTGGTAAACAGTTTTACTAAAAATAATCATGATAAACAACAGTTTTTCTCCAAATAGATCTTTAAAAATATAATCTTTATAAGTGTTTGTTTACTTCGAAGAGAACACCTTTCAGTCCCTTCTAAATATCCTACTTTCGTATATATTATTTAATCTCTCAACAATTTTTCCCTCTTGGATTAATTTGTGCCAATTGGACAGGGTGGGGAATAAAAATCTCATTTTGAATTTTCATCACGTTTTGAAGGGGTATTGAAAATAATTTAGTTATCTAAAAAAATTGTACCCAGTATGTTGGAAAAATAACTATCGCCATTATTGAAACAATATACAGGGTATATTCAAAGTTGAGTCATTTATTTTAACAGAATGTAGAACTCGTAAAAATAAGCAATTTTACCAAAAATCATTTATATAAAAGTTGTATAATAAAGGAGTTATTAACAGTTATAAAATTTCAAAAGAGACCCCACTTTTTAATATTCTCTACCACTGCGTTGTAAACACATAAAGTATTAGTTTAGTGCTGATACTGGGTACGACAAATTTTTTGTATTTTTGTACGATATTTCTTTTGAGTGCGATGTTCGATTAGACCAATGGTAATAATTCCTTCGTATTTAATTTATGGGTACTTTCTGGGATTAAAATGCCACACGTTTATGAAAACAATAGTGGACATAATATTAATTTACGGGAAGTGCCAACAAAATGCAGCCGCAGCATGTCGTTTGTACACAGGGTACTTAAAGGCCCAACGAGGAAGTCACGCTGAAAGACCTCCTCCACGCGAAATGGTAGAGATTGAGGAAACAAATTTAGAAATTGTCGAAAACGGGTAAAGTGTGAAAGACTATATGACAAGAACACTTTTATCCCTATCATTATCAATGGGTACAAGCCTTACAACACAAAGAATATTCTAGAAGAGTTGAATTTTGTCAGTGGCTTTTACATCAGTAGAACAGAAATAAAAATGTTATCAAACTTATTTTGGTTACCAACGAGGTTACATTTACAAGAAATGGAATAAATAATTTCCACAATAACCATGTTTGGGCAGTAGAAAATCCGCAGGCTGTGAAAAAAACCATTTTCAGCACAGATTTTATTTTCAGTAAATGTTTGGGCTGGCGTAGTAAATGGCATGCTTATTGGGCCTTTCTTTCTTCCAGGTCGATTGACAGGTGAAAATTATTTAGCCTTTCTTCAAAAAAAAGCTGCCATAAGTATTACAAAATGTTCATTTAAATGTTACACATAATATGTGGTTTTTACATAATGGAGCTCGCCTGATTTTAGACGAGAAGTTCACGAACATTTAAATAATGAATTTACTAACAGATGGATGGTCTGCACGTTCCCCGGATTTAACGCCCTGTGATTTTTATTTAATGGGCTATTTTAAATGAGTTAGTTTATCGCGATGGAGAAGTAAATACTGTGCAAGAACTACAACAGCGCATTAAAAACGCTTGTAATGTTATTCGGGGATATCGGGATTTTATTTCTGAAGCGTGGAGTGATGCATTGATACACCGAGCAAGATTTTGTGCTAACCAAACAAATGGTGACAATTTTGAACAATTTTTGTAAAATGTAACATTTTTGTTTTTGTTATTCTGCAACTTTTATATAAATGATTTCTCTTTGCGAGTTCTACAACGCAGTGGTCGAGGATATGAAGAGTCAGGTTTGTTTTAAAATTTTGTAACTATTAATAACTTTTTTATTTTGCAACTTTTATATAATTGATTTTTGGTAAAATGACTTATTTTTCGAGTTCTACAACCTGTTAAAATAAATTACTCAACTTTGGAAACACCCTGTATAATCTAAAAGCTATTATCTCCTTTATAAAACGAGATTGCTATCATTAGTCAATTGTCAAGTTATATCATTATTT
This sequence comes from Cosmopolites sordidus, assembly GCA_031761425.1. Taxonomy (NCBI): domain Eukaryota; kingdom Metazoa; phylum Arthropoda; class Insecta; order Coleoptera; family Curculionidae; genus Cosmopolites; species Cosmopolites sordidus. The sequence goes on from JARFXV010000681.1 coordinate 157,922, forward strand.
AGTTATAGTTATTAAAGCGACAGTAGCTTTTGTCACCTCGTCAACAAAATAGAATGGAACAAAAAGCTAATTTTTACAAAAACATTTGAATTTATGAAAAAAGTTAATGGTAATAAGGCTTTATTCTGTACACGTGTGTTCGAGTGGTATAAGCAATTCCAGTGGGTTGTGATGCTTTGGAAGACGACTCAAAGTTAGGCTGACCAAAAAAACAAAAATCGCGCTGAGATGTTGAAAAAGTGCGTAAACTGCGAAATGGATAGTGGGGGCATTAAATACGACCAAAGACATGATTCGCGAAATTTTGACAAAGAATTTAAACAAACGGATAATATGAGCTCAATTTCTTACTCACGCCTTAAATAAGGACCAAGAAATTGCTCGCGTTGAACACTGTGAGGACATTATTAAAACAGCCAGATCGAACTTGCACAGTTCTGGAATCGATTGTAACTGGTGATGAGACTTGGTGCTTCAAATACGATCCTCAAATTACCAAAGTGCTACATGGAAGTAACCAGGCTCTTCGAAATCGAAAGAACAAGGGCGTGGCTTTCAACATCCTCCGTATTCGCCTGATTTACCTTCGTCTGACGAGCGTCATTGAGGCAATTCGGAAAAACGACATAAAAGTCAATAAAGTCGAAGATATTTACCACTAAACACGAAATCACTTTGTTTGAACTTCTCGGCGCACATTTCCCTAACCATGTTAGCATCATCAGGAGATAATTTAATTTAATTTTAATTAAGATTAAATAATCTCCTGATGATGCGGAATTGATTTTGAATAAAAATAAATAATTTTGGCAAAATAACTAATTGTTTTTTTTTAGTTCGTTTATTTTTCCGACATACTGTGTATATATTTCTGAAAAGTATGTAAAAAGTTTTGTTTTAATGAATTTTAACAATCATATCAGACAAATTCATTCTCCAGGTCATCTAAAGCGGAATGTCATTGATTGCCTGTTTGATCCTTTCCTTCAAATCGTTAAGAAATCAAGGACCAAAGAAAAAGGTTGCAAGGATTCAAGTCTGGTGATCTTGCCGGCCACCCCACGTGTTTCCTACAAGGGATCAAACCCATAGGTAACATTTCGTTGAACCCTCCAAGCGAACGTCGTGCTGAATGAATTGTGGCCCCGTTCTGTTGATTTCCTTTTCATAATCGCTGCCTAATCAACCAGTTGTGTGATTGTTTCCCATCCCATCATAGGCAATATTGAACAGTCGATGGAAAAGACGTTCAAGATCAACAACAGGATCATTATCTCTAAAAAAATCGCTTGAGGGCAAAAACGCGGTACTCTACATTCCACTGTGCCGAACTTTCTGACCTCTCCACCTCTCCTTTCACCACAACTACTACAAAAAAGTGCGTTTTTTGCTCCACCTTGTCTTATGACGCTATTATGAAAGCTATGTGACTCTCTCATTGAAATGTTTTCCATCAATTATTCGTGTAAGCAAATTTTTATTGTATGAAGTAGAAAAAGTTTGCTGGTGCTAAATTAGGTGAAAAGGGAGGATAATGGGTCACTATACCTGTCTATGAGTGTCATGTCACGGTCTAATGGCTCACTATACCTGTCTACCTGAGCTGTCCGTTGGGGCGCGACGAAGTCATCACCACTTCCTTTGCAAAATACTAGCCGTTCAAAAAACATGCGTTTCCTCTGCACCACCCTGTACATCATGAAAACGAACAAATTTCATTTTACACATTTCAAGATGAGAGAAACTTAAAGCTTAAACAAATATATATTCGTAGGTGAAGTTGTCTCCAGAAAAACCCAAATCCAAGCCAATTCCAGATTTTTTGCTGGAGTTTTAACGGATTCGGTAGAATATACCACCCTTTATCATTTCGATAGAGTGTGTTTAATGGTTCCGAAATCAGAAGAGGTTCCCAAATGGGCTAAAATCTACAAAATACTGAAAACCAACTTAGGAATTACAATTGTAGCAGTTATTTTCCTGTCCAGCATAATTGATTTTATTTTAGGACGCTGCACTAGAATGTCCAACAATGAAACATTCTGGGAGATGTACTGTATCGCCTTGGGCTGCTACCAGAACAGAATACTTTACGCCAACCGTCAGTTACCGCGAAGAATCTTTCTTGGAAGTTGCATGCTCTTTTTTATTGTTTTTTCTACAATTTTCACAGCTAATTTATTTCAAGAATTCAGTACACAGAGTTATTACCCAGATATCGACACGTTAGATCAACTGGACAAAAGCGAATTGGTTATAAGATCATCACTGAACGTTTTTCGTAATAACTCTCATGGGGTTTCAGCTCGATTGCTACGTAAAATCGACAACAGATGGGGTAATCAGAGCTCCGCAGAACTCGTAATGACAACAAAGAAATACGCTGCGATTGGAAGATTAAATGATGCTAAGATACAAATTCCAACTAAATATTCTAATTCAGAGGGAACACCACTGTTACATATTGTTTCGGAATGTGTAAACAGCGTACATATGGGGCTTATAGTTCCTACAGGCTCACCTTACTTATTGGTAATCAATGATCTACTTCAGAAGTTTCACACAGGGGGTTTTTATTTCAAATGGTACCACGATTTCGCCTATGCTTTCATCATCGAGTCCAGAATGCAATCGAATTATACAAGCAAGGAGTTGAAACCATTCCAATTGGAAGATATACAAAGTGCTTTCTATATATTGTTATTGGGACATGTCATTTCTGCAGTTGCTCTCGCAATCGAGATTTATTGGGAACAAATTAAATTTGCATTAAAAAACAATATTGTATTAGGACAATTTAAGAGAACAATAATGAAATGAAGAGAAAACGCTTTTATAAGACTTATGAAATTCTTTGATAAACCTTTGATACAGGGAGCGGCAGGGAAATGGGCGATTTTCAGTATTAAATTTGCCGCGCGCGTTTTGGGTAGGGCTAAAGTGACTATTTTTATTGTAGTTGCAGCATCATAGCATTAGTAACCATGCATCAGTGAAACAGCACACAACGTACATTCATCGTTAAGGCACTTTATACCAGATGGCGGTTAATAATTTTTAATTTTTTCTTAAAAAAAAAACACGTTTAATTTGGAAGGAAGGTAAAAATAGTATCAAAGTATGCGCCTTCCTTAGATGCACGTTCTTCCCCTCTTTCTCGCAATTTGTGGATACCTTCCCAAAAAAACTATGCATCTAATTGTTGAAGTGTTTCATGAAAAGTGCGGAAACCTCGATGAAAACAAGTGGTACTCGGAAGGGACCAAGCCTGGTGAGTACGGTGATTGGCGCAAGAGTACCCAGCCAAGTGCAGGATTGGTGCCTGACCATTTTCGCTACGTGTGATGGGTCGTTGTCGTGTACTTTTCCGTGTCTTGCAGCCCATTCTGGTCGCCTTTCCATCAATGCATAGTTCATATTGATAATTTTCTAACGGTAGCGAACGGTATTAATTGTTTTACCTGGTTTCAAAAGCTCATGGTACAAGACACCCTTCTCATTTCACCAAATGCACATTATTCTCTTCTTTCCAAAGCGATTCGGTCTTACGGTCGATGTTGATGATTGTTCTGGGTCAACCCATGATTTTCTGCGTTTTGGGCTCTCGAAATATATCCATTTTTCATTTACAGTCACGGTCCCATGCAAAAAAGTATTTCTTTCATGCCAAGAAAGCAAAACTTTGCACACCGTTTTTCGCTTTTCCATCTGTTTGTCGTTCGGTTGATGCGATTCCTGCCTTCTGCATCTTTTCCATGGCATGCAGACGATCGCAAATGGTTCGGCGACCATTATTTAAAGTCGTCTTTCATATCGGCTTCTTCCAACAATGCTTGCAATTCAGCATCTTCACATTTTTTCGGTTGACCTGGGTGTTCTTTGCCTTTCAAGTCGAAATCACCCCTATTGAATCGTCTAAACCAACGCCCACAAGCGTTTTGCGTTAGGACAATCTCAACGTAAGTTTCGACATATATACGATGGCTTTCACTCGCGTTTTTCTTAAGAAAGACTTAAGACTCTTCTGTAAGAAAAGCAGTACGTGCTGCAAATGCTTTTTATTTGATTCGCAACCCTTTTACCGCACGAAAATAATATGACGCTAACTCAAAATCGTGGTGTAGCAAAAAAATTATATAAGAAATTATATATGTGAACTGACCCTTGTTTTCAGCGTCATCTCTTTAAAAAAATACAAATTATTAACCGCTATACCTGGTAAAAATAATGATTTAACAGCTGAATTCATCGTCAATTCAACACGAATGGTAATGATCCGGTATCGACTGGTCATGCTTTTAAAAAAATTTGAATACACTAGGTCTGCGTTGAAAAAGTAGCCTTCATGTACACCTACATGCCTACATGTACAAAAGGAATTGTATATACGCTTGTAAACATTCAAAAAGTTAGAGTAGCTGTTAGACCTAATCTACCGTGTTCTGCTTATCATTATGCAACTTCGGGCAGATGTTCATGATTGATTTGCATCAAGATTTGAAGTTCCATCCACACAAAATCCAGGTAGTTTATGCACTGCGAGATCAAGGTCATACACGTTTGACATGTCTCGGATATATTGGATGAAAATGAAAACCTTATTTACGATTTGTGTATGCCTAATGAAACATCTTTTTAATATTATTCTGCCAAAAATCCTCACCAACTGCAGTAGAAACACTTACACAGCATAGAGGTAACAGTGTGCTATTTCATATATTGGCATTATTTGCCAGAATATTCCTGTTAGATACCTCACAGTTGTTTAGTGTTAGAAACATCAGTCAGACTTTTTGACACAACAATTACTCAGAACTCCTCTTGGTAATGACACATGATTTTTGCAAGATGGGGAAACTGCTGACACTGCCATCATGTCATCTCTTAATACCAACATGATCGACATTCCTTGACTAGTTAGATCATCAGATCAGGATGAGATTTTTATTTGTGAGGTTCTTTGAAGAGCAAGATCTACGAGAAATAATCCGAACTTCACTAGAAATTTGAAGAGATTTACCACTAAACACCAAAACACTTTTTTGAGATTAAATCATCTCCTGATGATGCTAACATGGTTAGCGAAACGTGCGTCGAGCAGTTCAAAAAAGTGTTTTGGTGTTTAGTGGTAAATCTCTTCAAGTTTAGTGTTTCACACCAAAGGTTCCAATAGAAGAATTGATTTACCAGAATGTACCAGATTTATCAGAAATGTTCAGCCGTGTAATGAGTAATATGCGTTTAGATTGGAAGAGGGGGATGTCACCTATCAGATGTTATCTTTATAATATATAATATATATGTAGCCTTTAATGTGTATATCTTTAAAAAATATATGTTAATTTATATAGTATATATCGTCTTGTTACGCTTTATAACACGATTTTTACTATCTCCTGTGATTTATTTTCATTTAGTTCGCCTCCCAGATATCCACTTCAATATAATCTATGTCTGTCCTGTTGTTGCATTAATTCTCTTTCCCATTACACTTATATATGTGCGAATAGACCCGGTTGGATCACGCAAAGTATTCCGACTCATTTTCGAGTGTTCTTTCTGATCCTCCACACCTCTCTCATCCTTTCTCCGTGGATTCTCTTTCTCTCTTCCGTCTACTTTATCCCCGATCACCTCAAAACTTCGCTCTCTGATGCAACGTTCCACATATATATTTAGTTTTTATACGTCCTTCTCTCCTCAATCTGTGCCGGGCCCATTTGTGCCTTTCTCAGATCAGCTCTGACTTGTGCGATCCACGGTACTGTTAACTTGACTCCTTGTATGTATGTAAGAATTCTGTTGGCGAGTTTACTGATATATCCATAGAATTTCAACCTACTTTTTCTTATGTTCGCCGCTACGTTGGACATTCTCTCTGTGGTATTTCTAGAATGTAGTCTATATCGTTCCTCTGTAAATTTTGGGCCGAGAATTTTCCTCATAATTTTGCGTTCTTCTTTTAGTATGTTTTCTATCCGCTTTTTGTGTGGAGTGTAAGTGTCTCGCTTGTGTATAGTACCTCTGGTGTGATTACTAGGAATGAGCCCCACCTATCCCTGCAATTGGAAGGCACATGTTTCGCCTCTAGATGTTCAGGCTTGTCAGGGCACCGATGCATGCTCTCCCGTGAAGAATAGCGAGACCCCATCTACAGTCAGCAAGTTATACTCTCGCCGACTTCCCGTCGGATGGCGTATATATGTAATGTTAGATTTCTTTGGGCAGCGTACAATGAGACAACGAGAGGCGAAACATGTGCCCTCAAATTGCAGGGATGGATGGAGCTCATTCCTGATCAAGCACCTAACAAAAATGTTCATTTGGGCGGAGACGCAGGTTGCTGTGTGTTCCATATGAGATTGTGGAACCCAGCGGTTGGGTGTACTTGACACTCAACTACTGTTGTCTCATTGGACGCTAGCCAAAGAAATCTAACATTACACACACACGTACATATATATATATATATATATATATATATATATATATATATATATATATATATATATATATATATATATATATATATATGTATATATATATATATATATATATATATATATATATATATATATGTGTATATATATATATATATATATATATATATATATATATATATATATATATATATATATATATATAATAATAATAATAATAATAATAATAAAAAAGCATAAACTTGATCATAACCAGTTAAAGAAGGTCTTTTCCACTCTATACCAAAAGAGACTTGCAAAACTTTTAAACACCAAACTGAACGGAGGAAACCTCATTAGAGCGATCAACGGTTGGGCGGTGCCAACTCTGACATATTCTTTTGGCATAGTTAAATGGTCAGAAACTGACCTTGATGAGCTCGATAGGTTGACGCGCCGAATATTGACAAAGTTCCGATGCCTGCATCCAAACTCATCTACGAAAAGACTATACATCCCAAGAAAGTTGGGGGGTAGAGGCCTTGTAAACGTAAAAAATCTCTGTCTCAATCAAGAAAATAGAATGAGAAAACACTTCCTTGATTCAAACAGTACGTTGATGAAATTGGTTGCAAATGAGGATCGGGGTTTCACCCCACTGAACCTAAATAAACGGAATCGTATTGATAGCAGAACAACGCTCACGGACTGTGTTCGAGAATAGAAAGGACAAACATTGCACGGAAGGTTTCCTAAGTCACTCGAAGATGACACCATTGACGAACAATTGTCTCTGAAGTGGCTGACCGATGGACTATTGTACCCAGAAACAGAAGGTTTCGCGATATCTATTCAAGATAGGGTAACAAGAACAAAAAACTATGAAAAGCACATACTGCATTTGGACGTAGTCGATAAGTGCAGGAAATGCGGTACTTTGGGGGAAACAATTGAGCACCTTATTGGCGGTTGCCCGGCCCTTGCTCCTAATGCTTATTTAGGACGGCATAATCAGCTGGCAAAAATTATACATCAACAAATTGCAAAAAAATACTCGCTATTAGAAAATGCACCTCCTCCATATTATAAGTACTCGCCTTCTCCTGTACTTGAATCATCCGATACCATTCTTTACTGGGACAGACCAATCACTACTGATCGAACGGTTGATTGTAACAGGCCGGATATTGTTCTAATCAACAAAAAGGACAAGAGCGCTTTTATAATTGACATCGCAGTGCCACTATCTCACAACATTAGAAAAACTGAGATAGAAAAATCCACAAAGTATGAAAATCTGGCATACGACTTGAAGAACCAGTGGAAACTGAGTAAGGTAGATGTAGTGCCCTTCGTTATATCCGCCGAAGGCCTGATAAGTAAGAGATTTTCAAAGAACCTCGAGAGCCTCGGGATCTCGAGATCGATTGCCATAGTGGGACAGCGTGCCGTGCTCTTGCAGACGTGTCACATTGTTCGTAAGATATTATGCTAGGGTGAGAGGAGCTGAATTGCTTTTTCATCTTGGCATTGGAATGCCGGCCAGCGTGAGCTGAGATTCTACAGTAAGGATGAGCAGAATAATAATAATAAATGTCTTTATTACTCAATGAAATGTTAAAGGATAGGGCGAAGTCTAGCTCAACGAGCCACTCATTCTCAACCCGTATCCAAAAACCAATTACAATACATAATACTGACTTACATAATGTATATAAACATAAACTAATGTTCTGTAGGCAAAAAATACAAATAATAACCTATATACGAAACTAAAACATAGAAACAAAACAAGTAATAACAAATAACAAGGAAAATAACTAAAAAGATTCATCAATGAAAAAGAAAAGAAGATAATCATAAAATAACATACCAGGCTCTATTTCTGCGCTGATAGCAGATATTCCCTAAATTTAAATCTGATGTGCTTTCTGTAGAACATTAAGTGCCATCTCAAATCTCTACTTAGAGAGTAAAACAATTTAGCAGGCTTGTAGCTGAAACGATGATATATATAATATATACTACTAGTATATATATATATTATATACTAGTAGACCCAGCTACGCATTGCTGTGGCTAAGTTATACGTTGAATTATATTGTAGTAAACTATTCGATACAGTCAAACCATTATTTACTTACTTAGGTTATAATTTCCAAGCGATTGATTAAAATTTTCGTAGAGTTGCTATTAAGCACAAATCAACATAAAATTTCGAATTTTATATTTTATTCATTTTGCATTTTCAAGTATATTTTATAATAAATGAAATTTACAAAGTTCTTAGTTGATAACATATAACAATTCATTTTATAAATGAGGTAGGTAGTGTAAATTATTCATTATTTTTAATATATATATATATATATATATATATATATATATATATATATATATATATATATATATATATATATATATATATATTTATCATTTTGAATTATAAAAATTGTGAGTTTTAATTTAATTCAGCGCTAATCGGTGCACAATATTCTTGGTTAACCTGTCTTTTGCTAATACAAATAGATTCGATGGTTTTCCCACACGTGAGCATGCAACATATAGTTGCCCATGATAAAAACATTGATTTTCCAAGTCTAAGCCGCAAATGGACATGTTTGGTCTTGAGACTTATTTCTGGCCATGGCGAAAGCTAAACGAATTGGAAACTTAAGCCTTTTAAATGGCATCGTATACGTGGCAACAGGACCACTTCTTCTTTAAACTTTCCAGTCAAAATTGTTGCTTCAAGAATATTTCCGGTAATCTTTTTGATAACCAAACGTGTACAATTGTATAATCGAGGTGGATTCAAATTACGCAGAGGAATAATAGGTGAACCAAACTTCAACCAAAGATTATGTGGTGGCATTCCGGGCATATCCAGAGAATTTAAAAATTCAATTGGAAAATGTACACTTTCGTTTTCATCAACAACAGTATCGATTGATTCAAAATACATCAGATTACCTGGCAACAGCTGTTATATCTGGAAGTTAATTTCGTCAACATCAAGATTTTTGTCTGCCAAAATAGCTCGATTACCGAGCCAGTTATGATCCAAGCGATTATTTTATATGTCCGTGTAGATACTCTCAATTAATTCATTTTTTGTCTGAACAACAGTGCATAAATTGTCTGACAATTTAATGCATTGCGTATTTGGTTGCAGTTCTATTCTACCGTTTCCAATATCTAGCAATTGTTCGGAAAATATTTGTGCCGATGAATCATTTTACAATCGTACGCGCTTCTTTATGGTCAATCGAAGTGTTTCGATACTTCGCCATAAGAACAGAGAACAATTGAAATTAAATGAAAAAATAGTGTACCAAAAATTTAAAAAGCAAGGTTATGTCGTAAGTAAATTTTGAAAACAAGTGTGACGTGAAATTAATTCTACCATAAATGAAACGGTTGGACTCTTAACACAGCGCCATCTATTGGATACTTACACAATCCGGAAACTAAAGAATTGAAGCGTTATGTCGATAAACTACACCGACTAAACTCGACAAAACTTACACCGCCCTCTGTTAGAAACTTATGGAACTCACAGATAATTATAACCGTTTGTCATATAATAAACAAATAATTTGTAATAAAAAAATATTGCGACTATAAATTGAGATAAAAACTATCCTATTTCTCAAGTTGGACCAAACTGCACACAGTGTGCAAAATGTGATTAAAATCGGTTCAGTAGTTTAGGAGTTCATCGCGGACAAACAACGTGACACGAAATTTTTATATATTATAAATATATATATATATATATATATATATATATATATATATATATATATATATATATATATATATATATATATATATATATATATATATATATATATATATATATATATATATATATATATATATATATATATATATATATATATATATGTATATAGGAGAGCTAAGAGATGGCGTTACTATTAGATTTGTTAGTATAGCCTGATGACGTGTATGGCGTTTTATTAATTGCCATTGTACAAAAAAACATCATTTTTCATAGCTTGGAATATGTCGAATTATGTACCAGAAAAAGACGTTTAGCAGAGACGTTTATTAACCTTCTTTCATTTGAAGAAAACCGCTGCAAAAAGTTATCGATTGTTGGTTAAAGCTTATGATGACATGTTCTAACCTAAAACATTTGTGAACTATGGTTTAAACGCTTGAAAAGTGGTGATTTTGATATAAAAGGCGAGGAGCATCCAGCAGAGGCGAAAAAGTTTGAAGATGCAGATTTGCAAGCATTATTGGATGAATACTCAACTTATACGTTGAAACAATTGTCAGAAGCATTGAATGTTGATGAGTGTAAATGAAAATTGATTTCCTATGAGTTGAAGGAAAGAGGCATTAAAATGCCAAAAACCACTAGTGAAATTTTGCTTGCCAGGCAGAAAAGATATGTTTTTTGCATCGATTTGTGAGAGGTGATGAAAAGTGAATCTATTGACAACCCAGAGTGCAAAAATCACGGGTAATATATTTTACATAGTAAGGCTTTGTTGTGAATTTGATGGGATAGTAGTGGAGCTATGTATTACGAACTGCTGTAACGATTACTCGCGATCGATATTTACAACAGTTAATAAAACTGAACTCTAGCACTAAAAAAATTGGAAAATTAGTTTTCGCGGTCGTTCAAAAGAAAGTCCTCCTAAAGGAGATGATACGCAATGATGTGTAGATAGAAAATGCATAGAATTGACGTTTGAGCTGTTATAAAGTACTTTGTTTTGAGGCGTTTAACTCAATTGCAATATACTAAAAGAGTTAGATTCCACTTTAAAGGATTCTTCAGCGGGAGTTACCATCGGCGCGAGTATTTCACTTCACCATTAGACCAGTAAAGGCTGATATTCAGGCTAAAGATACATATCTGGCCAAAAAGAAAGTCCTCTTTTACAGTGACAATGTCCCGAACATATTTTCGGTTGTTGCTTCAGAACTCCATGAATTACGCTTCGAAGAGTATTATCTGGTTTTGGTAGTATTTTAATTTATTTTGAATAAATATCAGATATATAATAATATGGTAGAGGTGTGAGTGTGGCCATTCTTGGGACTTTTTTGAGCTCACTTGATAAGACCACATCAAATTTTAAACTGGGGATTTATATTTTGCTGAAATAAAATAAAACACGATATTTATATAAAACTACCAAGTATATTTTTTAATTAAGAAGAAAACATTTCTAAATGTCATTAAAATATTTTTTCCCATATTCTACATACTTTTATCTACTTTTCTACATAATTTTCATTTTTGTTCAAACATTTGTCATATCGACGTCAAAGATATTGCCGTCTGTGAAGAAGTCCAATCCATGAGTGGAGTTTTAACTTCTTCCTCGTCGTTGAACCGTTGACCACCAAGGAACCCATTTAAGTACAGAAACCATTGAAAATCACTGGGTACAAGGTCTGGACTGTAAGGTGGATGATCCAGTTCTTCCCATCTCAATGATCTGATTAGACCTTGTGTTTGTGAAGAAACATGTGACCTTGCATTTTCATGGAGCAACATCATCAGCAACAATTCATCTACTTCCTGATTGTACTGAGTCAAAAACGTTACAGCTCTGCTCAATCTCTTTGTTTTGTGATCGTCAGAAAGCAGTCTTGGAATCCACCGAGAACACAGTTTGCAATAATTCAGTTTCTCCGAAACAATGGTGTACAAAACTGACCTTGAAACCTTCACTTGATATCTTTGAAATCGTGAATCGTCGGTTCTCTCAAATTTTGCTGTCAACACTACGAACCAAATCTTTAGAAATTAGAGAAGGGCGGCTAGGGCGTCGCTCATTATGCACATTAACCCGCCCGTGCTTGAACATTCTCATCCACTTTCGAACTTTACTGTCATTCATAACATTATCACCGTAAACCTCACAATTCTGACGGTGAATTTCCGCTGCTGCCAAGTTTCTTGTACTCAAGAATTGAATTACAGATCGTATTTCACAGTCGGCGGGCGACTCAATTTTCTTAAATATTCTAAACTTCTACAGCTCAGCACACAGACAGACGATACGGCTGCAAATGACGCCTATACGCGCGCTAATCATACTAAAAACTGATCATTCACAAACGGACCTTATTTAAAAAATACCCTTCGTATATATTTTTTTGAAAGTGTTCTTTTTAGTTTTTTCTCTTGTATAAGAGTTCCGCAATAAATATTATACTAGCGAGAAAATGTCCAATAATTAAAATCCAAAAGGCGCTCTGCACACTTTGTAGATTAGCAAGGTTATATTCCGAATTATTGTTATTCCTTTTCTTATTTTTAAAGTAAATAATTTCCTCTAGATTGACATTAGTGAAATCACTGTACCACTTATTCACAAAGCCATATTCGATGAATTTATTCAACAAATAGTTGAAAGTTTGTAAATAGGGCGATCCCACTGGCACGATATAAGCTAACGAGTAGCTGTTGGGACATTCTGGTATTATGTGGAGCGCAGGTGTACCATCGTCTTTTCTATAACTCGTTCTCACCGTATATTCGGCATCTCGCTTTTTCTGTACCGTAGCTACAACTCCCTGCGATGACAATTCCATCGATTTATCAGCGTCCCAATCTAATACAATTTTTGTTGCGAGCTTTTTATACAAATCAGAATCTGTTGCGTCAAAAGGATTATAAGCCGTTCTGGTTATTAAACCTGACCTGTCAAACTCCTCCAGGGTATTTATATCAGGCCACGAACAGCTGATGCGAAATGCTCTAAACAGACCAGCATTAAAAGCTATTCCATGTACGATGAAAAATATTAGAACTGAGGTTAAGAATAACCTAATAGAAATAATGTTAGGTGGATAAAGGACGGTGCTCTTGCTCTGGAGGAGAACAATAGAATAAATTTCCATAACGAAATCGTGATTCGAAAAACCATGAACTGATTTAAATAATTTGTTCAACAACGAAAATATTATAACAGTAATAAAAACCATTACAGTAAGGTCGGGCTCGAAGATCTTCAACACTTTTATTCCGGATGGTATTAAATCAGATTTCCTTACCAGCAAACACACCTTGTCATGCATGTATGGTAAAGTATACTCGAAAAGATCAGTACCATAATCAGTCATGAATCGCAAATTGGCTTGAAAATCTATTTTCCTGTTCACTGTCATTCCTAAACTCCCAACAATGCTCTGGTTTGATGCCACATAACCGTAATATTGAGTTTCAGGATGTCGCAAAATATTTATCTTGAAGGCCATAATGCGAGATAGTTCCCATAAAGTTACCCCGTCAACTCCAAAAATTCCAGTACTATTTGCAATCCTCCAGTAGGTTTTGGAGTATTTCAAAACCGACGGAATGTTGTTTATACTCACTGAAGTCGGTTTCTGTTCAAATAACGATACTTTCAACGGATACCCCGAGAGTCGAGCTACATGATTCAATATCAACGTCGGATATTTCAACAAATTAGGCAGATGATGAATCTGGATTTGTCCGAAACTATTTTTGATGCGTTTAAATGGTTTGTAGATAACGAAGATACCTTTAAATTTATTTGAGCAAGGTATTTGAGCTACGACGTTGATGATTCCGAACTTCTCCCAAAATAGAATGAGAATCTCTTGTACCAGTTCGATGTTAGTTTCGTTGGAGGAAAAAAGTAAAATGTGAAGATTCCTGGCATTTTTCGAAAACGTATACACGTTTCTGGTGGACAGATAGCGATAAAACATCTGAGAATCTCCGCCCACTATGATTTTCACCAAGTACCTTTCAAAGGATATGCTGTTGTAGAGGACGCTTCTTGCTGGCCCGTGCATCGATAAATTTCTACTCTCTTTCACTTCGATGACATTTCGATCTGTAGTAGGTTTCAATTCTGAATATTTATCAGTCATTTCAACTATTATTTTATTAACACCCATTTTCTTAGGTTTGTTTAATTCCAAGTCATAAAAATAATCCACTATATCTGCAGTGGCGAAATCTTGTTGCTTGTTGTAGAAAATCTGATATATTTTTATTTCTTGAGCTCGATTGAAAAATTTGCGATAAAAATGAAAGTTACCGGATATACAGCAGCAAGTTGATACTTTAGGTGGAACTAGTTTAGTGGATGACATTGGTAACAACAAAGTCATTGTAAAGACAAATCTTCCCTGCCACCACATCATACTTCCTACTATCTTTATTTTATTACACACGAACTTCCAAACACCAAAATACCAACAACAAATAATTTGTTATTGTCATTATTAATAAGGAGATTGAAGTGACAGCATGTGATTTTGGCCGTGGTTATTAAAGACAAACAATGAATACCAAAACTGAATTTGTTTAAATGTACTGTGAAAAGTTCAACAAAAGCGGTATTTTTTCCTTTACTACGATGATGACGTAAGGTGTAAGGCTATAATTTAAAATAAATTAAAGGTCGCTCTATTTTATACGCTCATTGCTTAAATTAATGATATTCGAATAAATACGGACTATTATTTAGTAATGATTTAATCAAGTAATAGTCAGCAGAACAAATTGCACTTAAGGTGCTTATCTTGTTGAAGTAGAAATGTCTTCAACTAACTTTTAAGTTAAAACCAAGATATATCGAGAAAATATTGAGAGGAGAATACTAAATTGTCCTTAAAAATCATGGATGGAACGCGGGCCAATATATGACGCGTCTTCAATAATACCTTAAACTCTCTACAGTCGTTTGGTAATCAGTAGAAATTGAATATGTAATTTCGAAAAGGTCACATTTCGCATATTTTGACAACGATACGTTTGTTTTTTTATACGTTTGTTCATATCAACGTGTTCTAAATGCTTGTATGTTCGAAAAAGGCACATATCTAGTATTGTTTCTACTGTCGACGTTATATCGTAGTGCCAAATAATTTCGAAAAGGTCACAACTGTAAGAAATGTGCCCTTTTTGATTTTATTGCTTAAAATTAGACCGTTAACCACCATAATAATTCTGTCTCTTTTGTTCAGGTGATTAAATACAACAATCAGTGACTGCATTGTCAGTTGCTAGTAAACACGTGGCGTTGGGCTTCCATAATGAGTTCTTCTGATTCCGACAATGAAATTCCGAAGAAAAAGAAAAGATGAGTAAGAAATACCGAGTAATATAAACACGTTGTTACAGAAACCGCTAAAATAAAAGGTTTACCTCATGTAAACCACAAAAGGAGACAAGTATCAGGACGACGAATGGGAGAGACTTCAGCAGGTAAAAGTTACATCGATAATTTTGTATCCAATATTGATTATTAAATTAAACTATTTTATATCACGCCTGCATAACAAACACTAGGTTTAGAAAAAGTAGAAAGGTTGATGATTTTTTAGATAATATTTTTCTAAATAATGCATTTGCCATTGAACATTCTCACGGAAACGTCTCACGGAAAACTGGACTTTTTATAAATAACTATTTGTATTGACGCCATCTTTGGACGGGTGTAAGCGTTGGAAACGTGAATCCTTCACTGACGTTCCGAGAACATTTCATGACATTCGGATCATTAGAAATCAAGTTATCGCGCCTAAAGAGTTAGTGTGTTTATACCATCGATCGAAAAAAGAACATAGAACAAGCGAACAAGAGCGAATATTAAGTTTTGTTTTAAACTCTGTGAAATATTTACCGAAACGTTTCAATCAATGAAACAAGTGTATGGTGACGATTGTTTATCCCGTGGTAGAGTTCACGAGTGGTTTAAACGATTCAAAGATCGTGAGGACATCAAGGACCACGAAAATCCTGGTCCCAAAAATTCCATGATCCACTCAAAGTAACATTGAAATTGTGGATGAATTTATAAAAAAAAGCAGCCAAAATCTTCTGTGTAATACATGGAAATGGAATTGAATATCTTCAAAGATTCAATTCATCGCATTTTGACCGATCATTTGGGACTTCGGAAGGTTTGTGCACGCTTTGTTCCGTACAAATTGATTAACGACCAAAAATTGCTCGGAATTCAACCTTGCAAGGACTTGATCAAAGAGTAGAAAAACGACGAAAACTTCAAGAACAGCATTATTACTGGTGATAAGATGTGGTGTTTTCAATATGATCCAAAGCGTCAAAGTGCCGAATGGAAGTCTCCGAGCGAGCCAAATCCGAAGAAAAGCTTTCTCGAGAAGTCAAAAGGTCAAACCAAAGGTCCACCTGGTCAAACGATCAATGCTGTGTTTTATCTTCGTGTTATGAAGCCTCTGTTGTCGCCTATTTGTCGTGTGCGGCTACAATACCGCCATTCCATCGCTCTACGCTTATCACTGATTTTTTTACCAAAAATGGCATTTTAATTATTTACCATACTCGCCTTACCATACTCCCTGCGACTTCTACCTTTTCGAAAAACTTCATTTGCCGATGAAAGTACAGCGTTATGCCGACGCTGAAGTCACTGAAAAGGTGTCGACCGCCATCCCGAAGGACATATCTTTGGCCGAGCTCAAAAATTAATATGGCAACCCAATTGACCGTGAAAAATGTTGTATTTACGTGCAAGGAGATTATTTTGAATAAAAATATTGTTTTTGGCCGAAAAAATTAATGTATTTTTTTTTAAGTCCTGTTTTCCCCAAGATGCACCTTGTATGAGCTTGTTCGTCTATTAGCACTAGCAAACACGTAAATGTCTGATACTACTAACTGTCTAATCATTCAATATTTATTTGTAAAATATTCTGGCGAGTTACAAAGTTTATATGATCTGATTTTGATGTTATAGAATACAACAAATACCTAACTACATCATTTCTATTCGTAATTGAAGCATATTTTCTTTAAGATGATCAATCAATTAATTTAAGTGAACCCGGCACATCCAGTGAATTGTTTGGATGTCAATGACACATTTATGATGATTTATTATATATTTCGTTTCCCATTATGTAATTCATCTTGAGATGTCAATCAAAAACAACTTGGAAGACATTTCAATATGAGTTGTGAAATTAACAATAATGAGACTTAACATTATAAATAAACATATTTTTACATCACTAATGTGATTTATTGATGACTGAATGTATTACACTGAACCATCGACGTTGGCTACCGATAAACTACAGTCAATTTTTCCTTGGGTATGAGAATATCCGCGATTGATAGGTTTTTAGGCAATTTAGCGCCTCTCAGAAGACATATGATCTTATTCGATTTGGTCGTAAACATTTATTCGTACATTGCGCCAACTTAAAATGTGTTACTGTATGTATGATAGTCTGGAGGGCTTAGTCTACTTTAAGTACTTCTAAACAATCAAACCATTAGATTGAAGTCACCAAGTTTCGGGAAACTCGAAGAGATAGTTTAGTGGTAAATCTCTTCGAGTTTAGTCTTTCACACCGAAGTGGTGAACAAAAAGTGGGCGGGTGTCTTTCACACCGAAGTGGTGAACAAAAAGTGGGCTTTTTGCCAACGAATCAAAGGATACACTCCAAAAATTCAAGGCAATTTTACTTGTACCATGTCTAATTTATAGTCCGATTCAAGATATTTCGTTACCTTTCGGTAAAATGTTAATTGCCCCAATAAATTCCAATAAAAATATTCCCAGTTTCTTCAAAGGCGCCAGAATCGGAATGGTTTAATTTCTGAATAATTTTGGAAAAAATAAAATATTCTTATTATTATTATTATTATGTATGACTAAAGCATTGTTTAATGGTTTGTGTATTTTGAATTTATTAGTACAAAAAAAATTATAACTTAAATTTAATTATTCGTTTAATTCTGTTTCATTCTCACTCTCACTTTGATCTATATTAATCTTCTATTTTAATAACATGGTTAATCAAATGTATCCAACTTTCTTTGGGAATACAATCTACAACCTTCCTAATTAATGTTGCAGCACTTGCACTTAAGAGTCGGATACATGTTTTCTGCTCTAACATTGGATTTTTACCTAAGGCCACATATGCTCAATTGGATTTAAAATACAGTACTACGAGGGAAGGCGTAAAACTGAATGTCCCATATCTGCAGCAATGGTATCACATATATATTCCTTTTTAATATTAAATGTCTTTAACATTTCTAGAAGATCACATTTGTTATATGTATTTTCGAAGTTTTCGTTTCTTCGTTTCGTTTCGTTTTTTAACATATAGCTCTGAATTTGCAATTTAATGTTATTTGCAATAGGACTGTTGGTTATGATAACTAGCATTGTCCATTACAAATACGCTTTTCTTAGGCACATTGGGCAAAAGGCTATTTATGAACCAATCTTCAAAAGTTCTGCTGTGGTGTCGCCATGGCAGTCCAAAAATGAATGTTTAATATTTTTGGAAGATAACCGTAAACAATTTAGAACCCATCCATCCTCGGAACCAGCATGTAAAATTGTAATTATTTTTCCTTCGTGCGCTGGAACTTTCGTTTGGCATTTACTTGAAGTATCGACCCATCTTTTTGCTGGTCTCTCATGTGTATCGAACCATGTTTCATCAAGGTAGATAATGAGACGATTTTCTAATCTGTATTTTTTATAGAGTGTAAGTAGTCAAACCATCATCGTCGCAATGCTTGTGATTCCATTTATATTTGCATTTTATATATGGTCCGATATGCAAAACCCACTTGAGCTAATATTCTCCGGAGGCTAATCCTGCTGCAGAAAATGTTGGTTTCATCTTTCCTTAGTCGCTGTTGCAATGAATGCAATGTAGGCACTGTTTGCTCTTCATACATAGCATAGATTTTGGTTTGACTTAAGTCTTTGTCACTTTCGTCAACACATTTGTTCTTACCAGAATCGCTACGGACTTTTTTGACTTTAATTGGCTTTATCATATCTTTAACTTAGACAACGGAGTTATCGTTAATGAAGACGTTTCTGCTGCGGCTGCACACATTTTTAATAATTTGCTTAGCATCGGGCGATAAATGTTTTCTTTATCATTATCTTTATCATCATTATCTTGCCAAGAACGCCACATTTTTAGCAAAATACGATCGATATTATAGAACTGCACTGTTTAAAAAAAGAATGCGAACTAAACTAAAAATATTTCGAAACTACTAAACCAGATATAAAATAAATTTTATCTTTTTATCTGTTATTTTATTAGGCCCGACCCTGTTTACTTTTTTTGCAATTTTGGAGTGTTTCGTTTACGACAGGGGTTATTAAAAGTTCATTCTGGTCGGTCAACGGCAGTCATTCGGTTAACGATATATCTTGAACCGCACTATATTGTTAATGGTTAACGCTATAGAAATATGCTAACAGAATATAGTTAGCTAGACATGACGCTCGTAGCATCGGAAATGGTTTGTTTTTAATGAGCATCATTATTCCACCAGATAGCTGTCAAAATTTCAGTTATATTCATCACATGGTTTCATTTTTATTGTCGACTGAAGCATGGAACTACTATTTACTTAGAAAAATGGAAAAAGTGAGTTTCGTGATGATTAAACACTTATAGTTAAAAGACTTAACACCGAAAGAGATGAAAGTTGAATTGGATGAAGCTCATGGCACGTTTGCTCCTGTGTTTGCAACTGTTTATAATTGGGAAAATAAGTTTAAACGTAACCGTACATCCATAAAAGATGAACGTTGTTCGGGACGTCCAGTGGAAGTGACTACTACCGAAATGATTGACACAATCCACGGCATGGTTTTTAGTGATCGGCGAATAAAGTGCGCGAAATAGATGGGTGCCGCGTTTGCTCTCAGTGGAGAATAAACGCAATCGACTCTGAGGCTTTTTTGGCGTTTTTTTGGTCGCAATCCTGATGAGTTTCTGCGTCGATACATAACTATGGATGAAACATGGGTACACTACTAAACTCCAGAGACAAAAGAACAATCAA
Organism: Cosmopolites sordidus; assembly: GCA_031761425.1. Classification (NCBI taxonomy): domain Eukaryota; kingdom Metazoa; phylum Arthropoda; class Insecta; order Coleoptera; family Curculionidae; genus Cosmopolites; species Cosmopolites sordidus. The sequence continues at coordinate 178,193 of JARFXV010000681.1, forward strand.
AACAGCGGGTTTTTGAAAGCGAAAGAGCTCGGAAGAAGGCGAAGACGGTGAAATCGACCGGCAAGGTTATGGCCACAGTTTTTTTGCACATCTGTACTGTTTAAATAGTCAAAATCATGGAATTAAAGCTTGAATTATTACAACATCCACCGTATTCACTGGATTCGCCACCCAGTGATTTTTTTTATTTCCGAACTTAAAAAAAGGCTCAGCGGACAACGGTTCACATCGAACGAGGAGGTCATTGTCCAAACACATGCCTATTTTGAGGACCTTCTGAAATCTTACTGGTTAGATGGCTTAAAAAGTTGTAGACACGCTTGGAAAAGTGTATAGACCTAAAAGGAGATTATGTTGAAAAATAAAAGAATCTACTTAAAATAATTGGTTTTTCTATCGTTTTCAAAAGACTTATTGAACAACTCTCGTACCATTATTTATTCTTCAAGATAAAATAAAAATTACGGAATTAACACTGGTCGTTAACATTGTGCCTCACTTTAAAGTCCGACACTCTCATTGGACGACCTTTTATATATGTTGTTGACATTTTGGCGAAGGAACATTATATTCCATATCAAACCAGAGAATATTCGAAACGACCCTTCTCACAAACCAAATACAATGCTTGGGTGACAATTACAATTTGAATATGATGTAAAGATTTCTACATTTGACTTTTACCGAATGACGAAGGCGAAGATAATAAAAAATTTATACAAACAATTTAAAATGATGTGCCTATTTAACACGCTTTCCTTTCATCGAGAAAGTTTTATTTTACGCTCCAGAACATATATGATGCTGTACTATAATTAAAACCACATTTACAAATCAGAAGTTAGTTAATTAAGTTAGTTAAATAGAAGGCATAAAATATTGTGCAATATTTACATTTTTAATAATATGTCACATATAGCTGTTATTTTTAATCTACATATATAGGAAAACGAATAACCAGTAAATATCAATCAAAGTATAATTAATGCTAATGTCGGAAACATTGAAATTGAATTCTAATTTGGAAAAATCAAGTTTATTACATATTTATATTTAAAATTCAGCAGAGGTCCCTGTGCTTTTCGCAAAATCACTTTCCACAAATTTTAAACATCTGTTTTTCATCAATATATCTCTAGTTAGCAACAATTTATAATGAGATAAAAATAGAACTTTAACCAAGCGATTGACTGATCGTTCTAATATCACTATATTCAACGCTATGTTCCAATTCGATCATGTTTGCCCTGATCTTTACAAAGTCTCGACTAAAATTTCCCTATTTTTTTAAAAACAAGCGATATAAAGATTTGTTTGATAGAAGTGCCGGAATTTAAAAATGACGCACAATACTGAACTACAAGTAACAATCTCCCATGTCCCCCTTGGCTATGTTTGGTTGAATTTATTCTGGAGACCCACTTTTGAGGAAAAAAATAACTTTTTCTCACGAAGCACATTTTTTAATTTAATGGGTTTTGGAATAAACATAACCTATTATCCAACCTTTTATTTTATAATAAATAATGAACAATATGGAGCATGCCTAGGTATATGCTCAGCTTACATATTTTTCCCGATCTGGGAATTCAAGGTATTAATCTGACATTGAAGGTAAATCTTCCAATTCTTTTTTACATAGGGGGCATTTCACGTGAAGCGGACAACGAAAAAGTGAGATTCTGAAATTTGTTCATATTGGGCATATTTGCACTTCTAGGGGATATGAACGTGTACACATACTATTTTTTTTATTTGAGGTTCAGTTGTTAAGATATTGGATTCTATAAAATTCACCTGATTGGCGAAAGGTTTCTGCGGAATTTTATTTTCATATTGAAGTAAATTATAATAAAATAATAAATATAGTGTTTTGTATAGAAAATGTACTGTTCCTTTTGATGTTCAAATCAGATTTCAAATTTGAAATTTTTTTTCTGGTGTTAAACCGGTAAAAAAATAAATATTTAAAATATTTTTTTAATAACTTCGACTATTTGAAATTTAATTTTTGTTATCAAAAAAAAATATAAATTTTACCATAAAAATTGCTAAATGGGATCAAAATTAGGAGATAAATCAATTGGAGTACGTACATGTCATACTGGGCGCTTGATAAAGTTGGCTGGTTTGTGCAAAAAAGGACATACCTACCTAGTAAAATTGCTGTGACCTATGTATGCATAAAGACGGAACATTTACGGTCACCTCGTGGATTAGGAGATGATAAAATGCCGAACTGATCTACTAATTGCTTTGCTTTTCTCGCTTGTCGTCTGGAAGTTTTTTAATTCTTCTGCAAGTTTATTTTCACTCCAAAATTTAGGTGCTACAGTCAGTATTATTGTCTTCATTGATGTATTGCTTCAAAATTTCTTGGTTTTGGTCAGTTTGGGTCGAACTATGTTTATACTTATTCTCGGGAACGTACGGTACATCTTGGGAGTTTTGTGGAGTTTCAACTGATGATTGGCTACTCTGCACAAGATTTTTTATCACTATCGGAGGTGTTTCAACCGACATTCGTTTTTTCAGCTAAACTTTTAGGAATTTTTCTTGTGTCTTAAAACTTTCGGTGAGCTAGTAAATTAAATGGATTGAAGCACCGATCACCGTAGAGAGCCATAATAAATCAATAAAAATAATAAAACTTATTAACGAACATAACTCACTAAAAGGTTAGACCAAAAACTAAAAAAATAACGGAAAACAAGCATGGCTTGGCGTCATACTTCAATCTCTTTCTATTATATAACTTTAATTCCTTTTTAATGAAGTGATTTTTTTCGCAACTAAGAGATGGCTTTATTATTAGTATTTCGTCGTCACAATATGAGAATAAATCACCTAAATTAATGTTTTATTTTGATATTGCTTTCTACACATATTTTTGTTCAAAATAATATATTTTATTTCAAATTTAGGTATTAAATAACCTTATAATGATACACATAGGTAAGAAAATAATACATAATCAATATTATTGAAATGTAACCAACGTTTTAATGTTTTTACATCACCAGCAGGCTTTAACAAGCGACAGGTATCACGCTCAGAGCGACATGTACGTATTCTAATTCATTTATCTCCTAAACTAATTTAGACCCCTTTTTGCAATTTTTAAGGGAAATTTTCTTAAGGTAAACGAATTTACTTCAATATGAAAATAAAATTCCACGGAAACCTTCCCATCAATCAGGTGAATTCTATAGAATCCCATATCTTAAGAACTAAACATCAAATAAAAAAAATATTATGTGTACACGTTAACATCTCCTAGAAGTACAACTATGCCCAATATGAACAAATTTCAGAACCTCACTTTTTTCGTTATCCGCTTCACGTGAAATGCCCCATAGAAGTCGTGAACTATGGAAACTCATTCTGTTCGCGTACTTTTCCAACTACTTCTCAACAACGTTCTCTATTCCTTCTATTGCTTCTTTCCTTGCATACTGGAAAGATGTATAAGTTAGTCTGCCGCGTAATTTACAACCCTCCGACCGTCCCTGTACCACCGGTCTTCCTAGATTATTGCCATCACTGCGTTCAATGTGGCCGAAGAATCTTAGTATTCATTCATGAATAACTTGGGATAGCCTTGTGGATTCATTAATTTCTTGAATAACCTTAGCATCAAAGTTCAAAGAACCAACCAAAGTGCCTGAGGTCTTGTTTTTTAATGGTACATGAGTCAGCGGGACATAACAATATTAGGAAAACTAAATTTTTCACTATCTGTTTAATAACTATCTAACTAATATAATTATCGGTAGTAAAATTCCTTTGGATCCCTGGTCATGCAGACATATTGGGTAATGAACGAGCCGACTATTGCGCCAAAATGGCTCTAAAAGATATTCTTCCCATTTGCCCCTTTTCCACCATTGAGATACTTTCTCCTCCATTTCAGTAATTGTTCAGGATATTGTTCAATTCGACTGGGATACTTTGGGTTACTCCTCCAAGTTATATCTACCGTTAAACCTAAATTCTTCGAAACTCTTTTGTAAATTGGAATAGGCTTAGAATCGAACACTGTCGCTTCTCACATGGTCATCTAATAAGTGGTGACCCTCCAGTCAGTCATTGTGTACATTATGTGGTGCTCCTCTTTCTGTTCATCATGACTTGCTAGAGTGCCCTTCGCTATCTGCTCTTGCACAAAGATATGGACTTCCCAGAGACCTTCCGTCTATTTTGTCCCCTCATTACTTCAGTTCTCTTTTTGAATTATTCCGTTCCTCTTCCTACTTTCCTTTGATATGGCCCATCTTTAGTATCTTTAAAGTCCCTTTTGGCCTTACAATTTTCACCTATTCTTCTACTCTTAATATACATAACATATTACATATATATATATATATATATATATATATATATATATATATATATATATATATATATATATATATATAATATATCCGTTATTTACTGTCTACCAACTACTGCTTTAATGGCTGTGTTCCAGTTGGAATATAACCAATATTTACTATATTCAATTTATTTTTCTTAGTTCTTGTCTGGTATATACTCTTTATGGACTTACTGGTCTCAGTTACTGACGCCGCCCTAAACTGAAAAATTCAGATTCACTATCTGTTTGTTTGTGTTATGTGTCCCTATCTCTGCAAATTCCGCATTATATTTCTTGCCATTTCGTATCTTCTTCTGATCTCATGAGTGTTACCCCCTTCGTTCGATATTAAATCCCCAGGATAGACGAACTGGCTCACTACTTTAAATTGCTCTATCAGACTGATGTTGTCTTGTTGTTTTGGCGGATGATATTTGTTATTTTCGTTTGCTCTTTATTTCTAGTCCGTAAAGATGATTTCATCCTTTATTTTTTTGGTTTATCGGCCGACTTCGCAAGAAGTGTAGTGTCGTAGGTAGTGATGGGAAATACGGATCTTTTTGGAGAGTCGGATCACCGGTTCCGAATCAATTCAACGATCCGGATCCCTGAGCCGGTTCTCGGATCCCACTGAATCTTTTGTCGTATAACTGGTTGCATAACTTAGTTGCATAGTCAGATAAACAAATACTTTACGATTGGCAGTAGTATATAGCATAACATTTTAATTTCTGAGAATATCAACATGCCCGTATATGAATTATTTTTCGTATGAATTATTAAAAGGCTTCGGTATATCATTGACATCAAAAAGCAATAATTCACTCTCTCATATGGAAAAATTTTGAAAACAAAGTAATAAATGTAAAAAGTCCCAGAAACCCTACGTAGGCAGCTATTAATGAAATAAAAATATATTTAAATGAGCCCTTAATCGATCGACACGAGGACCCCTTAATATGGTGGTTTCAAAGAAAAAATATTTATCCAAGATTACATAAATTTGTCCAAAAAAAAAACTCTGACTTATGTCTACTTCAATGCCATGTGAAAGAATTTTCAGTAAAACTGGCCAAATTGTGGCACAAAAAAGAAGTCGATTGAAAACTAAAAAGATAAATGAAATCATATTTTTACATATAAATCCATGTGAGCCATACGCTAAATAAATACGCTAAATAAATAATTTAATTATTATGTGTATTATTCTATATATTTATATATTTAGGTACAGAAAACAATAATAGATTGCAAATTTTAAGCCACAGTACGGCTCCTTTCCCCACGAATCTTTTCTCTCAGGGTTACAAATCAACGGATCTAAAAAAGATCCGAGACCCGAGATCCGTCCGACCCGACTATCTAAGATCCAACAGAACCGAGAACCGTCAGGGATCCGAGAACCGTCTGGGATCCGAGAGCCGTCTGGGATCCAAGAGCCGTCTGGGATCCGAGAGCCGCCTGGGATCCGAGATTCGTGAATCGTAATTTTAGGAACCGGTTCATTCGGCTCTTTTAAAAGATCCGAATCTGGGAGTCGGATCAGATCCGATCCGGACATCTCTCTGTTCGTAGGCATATATTTTAAGTTAGTTATTTCAATGCCACCAATAGTGACGTCACCCATCCAATCCTCAAAAGCTCTCGCATGATATATTCCCCATTAATGTTGAATATAATTAGCGATAGGATGCATCGATCTTTGATTTTTCTACTGATTACCTGCAGAATTTGCTATCATTTCTCCCATTTTACAATCAAGGAAAGTTAAAGATAATCAAAGAAACAGAGGGATACAAAATTGTTGACTTCTCTAGCTTTTTCGATTATTTATTAATGCTAATATCTGTTTCCATGTACCTCTCTCTGGAACAAATCCAGGGGGGGGGGATATGCCATGATAGGCTGGATTTAAGCGTTCGTTGATAATGTGGAGGAGGATTTTACTGGAACGTAGAATGAGAGTGATACGGCGGGAATTTTCACGTTTCTCTCTAGACTTTTTTGTGTAGAGTTATAAATACTGAGCTCGACGTATCTTCTGGCGACCATGCGGTGCCCCACACATTTTATAGGCCAATATATGCCTTCTTTTTCAAAGTCACTTTATTACGTTAACTTAGAAGATCATAAGATAAAAGGATTGAACAAACACAATTGTAAACACTAGCAATTAAACCATCTCCATTTCATTCGATTGTGGAGTGGATATTTCCAGTTTAAACTGAATTATAGGCTATTTGTTATAACAAGTGATTAAATATAAACAAATGATCTAAGGCGTTGTATAAAATATGGTTGGTGCAAAGGGAACAAAAACCAGCATTCTTTCCGGATTTGCTTTTATAAGTATATAAAAAATAAACGACCAACGGACCCTAAAAATAATATATGACGTGAATATGATAGATACTTTTAGCAACTATTGTGAAATGAAAAATTCTGTTTTATAGATTTCGAGTTTAGTAATGAACCCCACCTCCGATGACCTACCCAGTTTGATTTAAGTATTATCAAAATTGTCAATAAATCCATCATAATCAGCGCGAGAGACTGCTACTTCATTAAAACAAAAAAAAGTGAAGTCGAAATGCAGCGAAGCTTGTTGTAGTTAGAACTTGGAAGGGTTCCAGAAAAGACTGGAATTCAACATAGAATAATGTAAAATCCTAAACGAATTCTTCTGAAAAAGTATTCTGCATTGGTCATTTGCCAGTCGGTAGGTTTCTCGAGAGATGTTTCGCGGTGCTGACGGCGGTTAATCGGTAGTTAAAGGTCGTGGTTCGTAAGGTTCCATAACTAAATAATGCCTAGTGTGTTGACGCGTCTCTAAATTAAACAAACAAAATATGTAATTTCAAATACAAAAAAAGCCCTAGTCCATAATTAGTCCCCTATTTTTATTGACTAGCCTCACACCCAGATGTGACTCGTTGCAGGAACCCTAAGATACTAGGGTATAATAATAGTATGTGTTTTCCTTTGTTTATAAATAAATTATTATGTTTCGTTCCTCAGAGATTTAATCCGATTTCAGCTTTCACCGTCTACATCTGGTAATACAGTAAAGAAAAAGACCAGATTGTATAATGAAACATATTTAAAAGATGGATTCATTGCCTTGAATGACAAGCCACAATGTGTTGATTGTTATCGAGTTCTGTCCGCTGAAAGCATGAAGCCTTCAAGATTAGTCCTGCATCTGCAAAAAAAACACCCGTCTTTACATAACAAACTATTAGAATTTTTCGAGTGTAAATTATTCGTCTTGAAAAATCAACAAATTAAGCTATCAACAAATTAAGTTGCTATCAACAAATTAAGCCGTAATGTCATCGCACCACTTCAAGCATCCTATTTAGTAACATTAAAAGTGGCCAGGTCGTCTAAGCCCAACATGATTGCGGGAAAGCTCATTTTACCCGCTGCCATTTTACCCTAAAGTTGAAAACTATACCGCTTTTAAATGACAAAATATTGTGAGCCCTTTCATTAATACGAGACGTATTAACGAAAGGGTCAATGATCTTCACGATCAAATAATTGAATTAAATTAAGTGATTTTTTTGCTATTCGGTTCGACGAGTCAACAGACGTGTCGAACTTGACGCAATTTTTGTGTTTTGTCCGATATGAATGCGAGGAATCGATTAAAGAAAATATGCTATTTTGCAAATCAGTCCCTGGTCGTGCAGTTGGCGAAGGACTTTAAAGTTTTTATTGATGTAACATAAAACAAAAACTTGGACTATAATAAATGAATTGCGGTATGTACTAATGGAGCGAAAGGGATAACGGGGAAGAACTGTGGTGGCATAGTAAAATTAAAAGACATATGGAATGGACGCACTGTTTTCTTCACAGAAATGCACTTGCTAAAAAAAAAATGTCCCAGATAATTAAAATGTTGTAATGTAAGCCGTAAAAATTGTTAGTTTTATTAAAAGCCGACAATTGCAGACTAGATTGCTTTTCACATTGAATTGTGCGAAGAAATGCACTGCATGGGAATGAACTGCTTTTCCATACTGCAGTCAGGTGGTTGTCGCGAGGAAAAGTTTTAACGGGGCATTTTAAATTACAAGATGAATTGAAAATTCATATTAAAATAAGAAATAAAGATAAACTGTATTACTGTTGGCTTACCTGAGTGATATATTTTCACATTTGATTGACATGAATACGAGTGTACAAGGCCATAACAAAAACATTTTACTAATGACACAAAGTCAATGCCTTCATCAAGAAGCTTGGTATTTGAATTATACGCCTTGAAAACGCAATTTTATTCGTTATTGATCGCGTGTTGGAGAGCACGAAAAAGCATTTAAGCGAATTGAAAATTCAATTACTGGAATATTTTCCAGATAACGGTAATTTGTCGAAAAGATATGGTCTCAATCCGTTTGATGAAAATGTTATTGCAGCTGCTGAATTACCTATTTGGACTCACAACCAACTTATTGAAATATTCGCCGACAAAACTCTACAACTAGAATGGAGAGGGGGGAGGGGGTAGTGTGTTCTCCCTCGCCCAGCAAACAGACCTGAATTTACTGCATCATATTACCACTTGTTTCACTCCAGGTTCACTTTTTAAAAAAGAAAACTTTCAGGACTGAAGAAGAGGTAAAAACTGCCTGTGTCGAGTTCATTGTCTCCAAAAACTCATCGTGGTAATAAAGCGGAATACTGGCGTTAAAATCGAAATACCAAAGTCACTTGTTCAAAGATGAGTTAAGCTCGTCGAAAACAACGGTCTGTATTTCGAGAAACAATCTTTAGATATAAATAAATTCTTTAATAATAATTAATTTTTTAAACAGAGAATAACCAAGTACCTCAAAAACTCAAATGCTTTCATTACACTTTAGTAACTAACTAACCCAACTCTGAAATGAAATAGATGAAATAGATCTAAAGATTATACCCCTCATATGGTGACATTATGAAAGCTGACAATTTATTAACCTCTGCCAGTTGACTAGTGAAATTTGACTAAATACGCACATAATCCAGAATTAGCAAATGAAAAAGGATTGAAAGATTGGATAGTTAATGACCAGATGGAGAAAATTTCAGAGTCTTGTATAATATATTATTGCATTATACTTCATATTAACCATTCCCAGCAGCCTTCGCCTACCACTTATTAAAGTCGCTGCAGGTCTTCTCTAAGTGACAAAAACCTCCACCTTCTCCTCCTGTGTTTTAAAAATACTTAAGATATATTTCTTACATATTATTACATTCTAAATACTGAACGAACATATTTAGCAACCTAATATTTACATTTTTGTTTATTGAACAGTATAAAAATTATTGATAGTCAAGATAAAAATGAATCATGAATATACTCTTATTATTGTTATCAATCTAAACAAAGTTAAATATGCAAAACGAAAATTTACATTATGTTAAAAATAGAACTTTCACAAATCTACTTTCCACCAGAACATCACCCATTATTAACAAATTTCCGATGATACAAAAATAGCCCTTCTTTGCTTCTAAACAAGTCATTGACTGATGTGTCTATTTTTACTACCTTATTAATTTCTTGAATAATTCCGGTAAATTAAGAAAAACTCCACATGTAAATGCCCCGATCTTGTCAGCATCGTTGTGTAAACAAAATCTAATTGACATTATTAAGCAATGCCTAAAATGTCAGCTGGAATGAAAGTCGCTTCGAGAACAAAGAAAACAGGTCTACACCGTACGTAGTGGATCGATGGTGAAAATACCCAGCAATAAATACCATAACAACACTTACTTGAGCTGTTTGCAGTGTTCTAAGACCTTCTTCTTTTCCCATCCTTCGTCGGTTTTCACCCAGGCCTCACCGGGACTTCGCCAATCTTTAGAAATAAACGGCATATTCTTGATCGGCCTCTGGCAAAAAACTGCGTTTCTCACAACAGCAAAATAGAAAACAGCTGATGTGCAATATAAACATCAACTTAGTCGATGTGTCTGGGACGCTGTGCGTCGACTCAGTGGCCCCAAAGTTTGAATTGAAGAGTAGATCTAATTTTGGCGTTATCCTTTTTTGTTGTTGTGAGTGCGACAAAGACAGAACAGATCTTATAAACTGGGCCTTTTGACATGCTACATTCGCGCCTTGTTATCACTCTTCGAAATGTTTTGCAAAATGTAATAAACGCACAGCCAAATTATCTTTGTGATTAAAAAAATGTTTAAATAAAAATTAGATAAATATTATTTATGAGAAAAAATATTAAGACATATCGAGTATTATGTTAAATATATATTTTTTTTGTTTAAAAATCATTTTCCTTTGCTTCAACTGACCTGTACCAGCGTTTGTTTTAGTCTTTTAATTTTTGTAAACAATTTCTGGTATAGCCAACATGCACGCATGCATGCAAAGTATTACGCTTTTCCTTGGATCCTTAAGTTGAAGAAATTGATTATGGATTAAAGAGCTGTGGGCTCTCTACCAGGATATTTGTGTTTCAGAACATTACAAGGTTAATGTGAAAAATCAGTTAATTCTATCGAAAATCTATTTAGTTTTCGACATAGTATCCTTTTAGCTTGATACACTTAATTTTTGCAACCTTATATGCCTTCCAAAAACTACGACCTCGGCGGTGTTTTCTTTATTTGAAGTGAATTTCTTTATAGCCAGCAGTTTCTTTATGTTTTGAAAATGAAAAATTGGACAGTGCTAAATCCTGACAGTATGGCGGATGGCACATCAATTCTTAACCTAAGTTGACCAATTTCGCTATTTCAACGGCGGACAAATAGGAAGGTGATTATTATGAGGACGTTTTCATTAACTCTTCGTGAAATTCGACCAGTAACGCAGTACAATACTGTTCAAGAACTTTCAAACAAAACTAAATGTTATATTGGTTTGAAATTGATGGAATGTTACTAGAAAGGAAGCTACTTGTTAGAAATGCATTAATCTATTTGATAGAATCTCCACTTATCGCAATATTATCTGACTTATTACTTTACCCTCGCATTTAATGTGATTTTTTAATCTCCAACATATTCTCTTCAGTTTTGTAAGCATTCGCGAATGATTTTACTATGTTATGTATAAAACACTATTTGTAATACCGAAAAATGACAAAATATGTCACAAATAAAGAGTTTGTTTGATAAATAATACTTCCGCAAAAGACGCAAATAATAATATTGCCTCTGCCAGATATCAGACAGTTCGATGTTGAGGTGACTGATTGAGGTGCGTCTATTTAAAGAACCAATCCTAAAACTTTCGCGCGAAGTTTCAATACAATGTTTTCACCTGCTTTTGAATTGTTGCTATCTTAGTATAAATTGTTTTTAGACTAAGAAAATTCAGTTAATTTATCAAAATGTTATATGAGAATCAATTTTAGTAAACATTAATACAACAATTTAATAGTAAAAATAAGAACATTACACAAAAATAGTTAGTTTTAATTTCCTGATGATGCTAACTTCGTTACCAAAACGTGGATCGAGTGAATTCAATGCGATCGGGAATTAAACATACCAGAACATTTAATCTTCAGAATACTGAAATCTTAACTATTCAGAATGCCTGAACAGTAACGAACTAAGTATATGAATTATGAGACATCAATGAAAAGATCAGAGATATACCAAAAAGGACTAATAATGTCCGTTCTGCCACTCAGGAAGTGACCGTATAATGAGTGGACAGGAATGACGGAAATAAATCTGAAAAATAACACCAAAATGCTTTAACTCCCATCTTATTTTATACCATATAATATAATCATATATTTATAGTTATGCAACCCAAAATACAGACATGTGTGGATGTATCTTAACCAGCAATTGATTTGGATTTTTAAATTCAAAATCCATTGAAAAAAAAAATAGAAAATACTAAAATAGAATGAAAAGTGTGTACTGGTTACACTAAATAATTTTTAAATCTGGTACAGACATTAGTATGTCAGTACTAATCATTAAATTAAATTGAATTAGTACTAATCATTACTTTTTTTTTTAATTGATTTTAAAAATATGTTTATTAACTCTTTAAAACCTTATAATTATCCAGATTATATGAAACATATAAATTATATACAAACATTATTCTACCTTAATAATCAAAGTATTGGCCATCGTTAGCTGTTACTTTTTACCATATAATATTTCTGTCAACTAATAGATTGGGACGAATCCCGAACAAAGAAAGCAATTATTTCAAGTATCTGAAAGAAATATTTCCTCAATTAAGTGATGCAAAACTAAAAGAAGGCATATTTATTGGACCTCAAATAAGAGTTTCTAGAATAATTTCCGTTTTCAAAAAAAAAAAAAATGAAAAGAAATTGGCAGCTTGTAAGTGTTTTGAAAGTGTAGTGAAAGGATGTATGCGGAACAAGAAAGATGAAAACTATAAAAACCTCATAGATGAACTCTTGAAAGCCTAGGAAATACTAGGGTGTCGCATGTCCTCAAACATGCATTTTTTATACTCCTATTTGGATTTTTTCTGGAAAATTTGGGTACAATAATCGACGAACAAGGAAAGAGGTTTCACCAGGACATCTATGTTGGGTGACTACTGCTGGTTTTTAAAAAGAGATGATGCTACAGACAAGAGGAGAAAGTGAAAGTTTTTGTCGCAGTTTGACATCTCATGTAATATATTTTTTATTCGCATAATTCTCAATAATGTTTATATTAAATAAATATTAGATTGTAAAAATAAGTAGTGTCCTTGTTTTTCCCCACCACCGACCCCCTGTAACAAAAAAAATTAACGTGTTCAGTAATTAGCTTATTATTTACGGATTTAGGACTACAAAATACTTCATATACCTCCTATTTCTATCAATGTAACCTTAAGAAAATTTAAATTTGTTGACCAGTGTAATGTTTGTAAATCTGTATATTCAAACTTTTTCGGCTATTCTGGACCCTCCTTGTTTTTTGTATCAAAATCACCAATTTGAATGCGTTAAAACTACCATTTTTTTAAAGTTTTATGGGTTAGAGAATGTTTAACTCTTCAATCAACAATCGATAACTTTTAGTTAGCCGTTTTTTTCAAATGAAAGAAGGTTATTAAACTTACTTGCAAAACGTCTTTTTCTGGTACATAATACGACATATTCAAAGCTATAAAAATCTATGTTTTTTGCACCTTTACTCTCCAAGACGCTATGAAAGTAATTAGTATACCGACAAATATATTAGTAACGCCATCTCTTAGCAAAATCAACATTATTAACCGAAAAACATGGTTGGAACAGTTTAATGGACCAGAACATTCAAGATAAGATAATAAGGGCATAATAAAACAAAGATTATTTTTCTTTACTTCCTTTATTGTTTCCACATATGATGTTACTCAATAGTATACGTACATGCAACTGTGGTTCATTCTGTATACTACAAAATAATATTTCATAAATATAATTAAAATTATTAGAGAATAAGTGTAGGGCTCAGATGTTTCAACATTTTCATACAAAACAATTCTACTTATTCTAATCACGGAACTGAATATTTGTTAAATATTATGGCATTACATTCGAATATAAAAACTTAAATCAAATTTACATAAACATTTAAGAAATTGGTTATTCGATCTAAATGCATATTTTTCTACGTGAGCTATGTCAAACGATAAAAAAAACTCCAAAAATTGAAGCTGTTTAAATTTATATTTAGTTTTACAAGTTACATTTTTTATCATCTTAGTGGTTTTGAAACACCAAACACTTCACCAAACACTTATTCCTTGTAAAATTATCATCAATTATACATCCGTTCAAACTTAAATCATCAAAAGACATATAATAAAAAGTATATATATATATATATATATATATATATATATATATATATATATATATATATATATATATATATATATATATATATATATATATATATATATATATATCGCTTTATCCAACTAACAATAATTTAAATTTTATCTTTATTTTTCCACTAAATATAATAATTTACGTTGTATTTTCATTTTTTAATTTGCATAATATATTACAAATAGAAAAGGTACAAATATCTATATAAAAAAAAATCTTAAGCATACGAAATTAAGAAAACTTTTTTCCTTTCCTTAAAGAATCGTTAATGATAAAATACTTAACATTATAATTTTTCGTTATTTAACGTTTTTTTAAGCCAAATGCATGTTTATTATGTACAATGCCCTAGATTTATTAATGGTTGTTGTCATCAGATCAATTTTAAGTGGTGCAAAAGTTATACCATATATTGATATTTTGTTCTGAAAAATAATTATCCTGTTTGATAAGGTTATGTTTATTGTAAATTAAATAGGGTGCTTTGAAATGATTCGATTTTAGAGTCAGAACACCGATACAGTCTGTGTCAGAAGATAGTGTACACGTTTTTTTCGAATGTACAACAGACAGGTATCTCTGTCTCTTTTGCTTTCTTCATGTGATTGTACCATCCGGGGGCTACGGCGCAAAGATTCATTTCAGTATTTCTCGAAGTCGAAGAATCTATTTCAAAATGAGTTCTAAGTACGGGCGAGTTCTAAGGGTTTCGGAGCAGTTTTCCTTTGCAAATTCCCAAAAGGACCTAAATTATAGTTTTTATCGGCTCCCAAGGCAATTAAAAAGTCAAAAAATTTCGTTCGCGAAGTGGATCGAGCGGTATAAGTTCTTTAAAAACGTCGATTACTACGACGATCGGGGCTCCAAGCAATTAACCACAGAAAAACGGGACAAAGCGATATTCAAACTATTCAAGATAGCTTCCACTGTGGGATTGCTTAAAGTGGAATAGATGTGAGTGGCAATACAGTTCAATGGAGTTTACCAAGAGACAACGTGAAATACCACCCCATGACTATTTTAAATTTTTTTATACAATCTTGTCAGTGTCTTTGTTTTCGTTGAATATATTATTGCTGTCCTTGTTAACATCTTGTACTTAACTTTTTTATCCTTGAATATATGTTTGTTACACTAAAGTGTTCTTTATGCCTAATGTATTATCTCATTTTTATAATTTCCTAGAACTTTTTTGTTTATTAATACTCACACTCACCCTCAGCTCACGTTTTGCCAAAATCTCATTTGGCATTTTCAAGTGTTGTCCGCTTCAAGTGTCAGTTAGCCTCTTCACTTGAAGCGGACAACACTTGAAAATGCCCAATGAGATTTTGAAAGTATGCCCAGAAGATGTGAGGTCACACTCGAGAATGTGGGTGATTACACCATTATTCTTATGATGGTGTAATCAACATCATAATTTATTAAATGATTGCGCCTTGTCAACTTGTTCATTTCCGTGACGTACATTCATGTAAAAAAAGTTGAAATGTCTGGATAGTTTTTGTCTACTTTGATCCTCCTCTCCATGTCCCTAGATCTACTTTGTTCCTCCTCTCCATGTTCCTTCGGTATTGTACTTTCAATTCTTTGATTTCATCTTCTTCTTGTTTTCTTCTCCTGGGTTTTTTTATATTTTAGGTTCCATTCATTTATGTCATATTTATTCTCTTCTATATATGTCTCCATACCATCTAATTCTTTTTAATTAATAATGCTTACAATATTATCTTTTTCCAGTGTTTTTTGCAATTAACTAACCGCTGTGCTCGTTTTGACTTATTTTCTTGGTATTCATTACCAATTTTATTATTTTTCTATTTAATATTTTAAGTTTTTTATACAATCTTGGTCAGTGTCTTTGTTTTCGTTGAATATATTATTGCTGGTCTTGCTAACATACATAACTGTACATAACTTTTTTTATTCTTGAATATATGTTTGTTACTTCCAACTAAACTGTTCTTGTTAAATGTTCTAGTCTAAACTGTTACTTCACTAAAGTGTTCTTTATGTCTTATGTATTCCCTCATTTTTATATTTCCTATAACTTTTTTGATTATTAATACTCACACTCACTATATATATATATATATATATATATATATATATATATATATATATATATATATATATATATATATATATATATACATATACATATATATATATATATATATATATATATATATATATATATATATATATATATATATATATATATATATATATATATATATATATACATATACATATATATATATATATACATATATATATATATATATATATATATATATATATATATATATATATATATATATATATATATAATTATAATAATTCTTAAAATCATATATAACCAGTATTTCAAATCATTTGGTTATGTAAACTTCTCATTTATTTCTGAACGTTATTAATTCATATGCCTGAAATAAATTTATAACTTTTGCACCACCCTGTATCATCAATCTTAAGATTTTCATTTAAACTAACGATAGATATTAAAATACAAAGCGTAAAAATTAATTTAAAAATATTTTATGTTACATAGGTCACAAAAAAAGTTCATGGCTCATCTTAAGAACAAGATATTATTTCTTTTATCTTCCGATTCAATTATTAACATTATTATTATTTACACAGATATGTAGTAATACGCACACATAATTTATTCTGATAATCTATGGTGTAATCGTTAAAAGTGATATACATGAAGATATGTAGAGCTTAAGATCTATCAGTGATAGTTAAAGCAATAATTGAAATGTTTATATTTTGAGGACAAATGCGTCCAAAATAAAAAATAGGGTTATTTACAACTATTTGGTTATAGACAGTCAAAATATTATCTTGACACCAATATTTATACTATTTTAAAATTATGTTAATATATTTCATGATGTTTTTTGATATAGGCATAAAGAAGATGCAATAAAATATTGTAATAGCAAGACTCGATGGAGTTAATTATATTATTGAGTGTGAGTTTGGGTCTAATTGGACATTCATTTCTTGGTAGTTTGGTTTTACACGAATTTCTACTTAACCCAGGGAAGCATACTGGATACAGCTTGTAATTATTCATTTAAATTTCACTTCGGTATTATTTTGGGAGATGAATTTGTAATAGTAACAATTAGTATATGTTTATTTGAACATTCTTGTATGAAAATATTGAATTATTAATACAAGTTAGACTTTGTAGTTAATTTTGAAATAATTCTGTTGCATAAGGATACATTCGTCATTCATGTGAATATTTAACTTATTATCAAATAATATTTTTTGCTCTTTTTTGTGCCTATATAACTATTAAATACAATGAATTGTAACAAATTATTTTATGATGGATGGAACAGGAAATATGAACAATATGACTTAGGCCAACCAACGCTTTATGTAACTTAATTTAATATATGGAATTAATGAGTTTTTCGTAATCTTCTTCAGACAGTAGATCGTCCCCGTAATCTTGTTTTCTGCAACAGGAAAATAAATAGATTATTATGTATTTGTTTAAGAATATTTTTTGTAAATTTCTGGTAAATACGCATACAAATTCACTTCAAAGACTTAGTCGAAATTAGTCTTGGACTAAGTCTTAGACTCCTTGTGAGTCGAAGCATATTGGAAGCGGTTAAAAATTATTTTTGAAGCACTTCTGTTATACCCAATTTTCCCTTTATCGACAGTGTTAGGTATGGAACTATGTGAAAGTCACATGGAGTCAAATCTGACAATATCGATCAGCACCAGCACCATGATCTTATTTTAATTACGAAATCGCTCAACATTTTCTTCTAGGTGTTGATGCGTTGTCTCTCGGTATTCCATTCAAGCTTGAAGTATCCTCATTAATGAGCTTCTCAATGAGTTTGATAGATCAGAGTCACATCTTCAATTTTTCTTCATTCTCGTACTGTTATTCGTCTGTTACTCGTATTGTTATCGTCTTCGGGGATACCTCTGCCATTATGAAATTTTGCATACCACTTAAAAATGTTCACATTGCCTTACTATCATAAATATTTTCAATTATTCCTAAAGTGTATGTGATACTTTTTTCCAACCTACAAAATTTTGTGTGAGGCGTTATAGTTTGTTACTGTCATGTTTTGTATTATTTTGAATGAATTAGACATAACACATCACTGAATAATTTCGTAGGATGACATATAGATGGCGGCGCCACTATTGACAAATCTATATGATTTTTAGGAAGTACTAACCTTCAAATGATACGTGTCAAAATTTCATGACAATCTAAAGTTTAGTTCAAGTTATAGTGCTCTTAGTGACGCTACTTTTGTCATTTTGAAAACAATGGAAATAACTGCATTGCTTTTTAATGGAAAAAAATACCGTTCAAGCAAAGCAATGGCTTGATAAGTGTTATTCGGACTCTGCTCCATCGAGACAAATGGTAGAGAAGTGGTTTGCTGATTGTATATGTGGCTGATTTTATAAATTTCAAAAACTCCCCTTAGAAGTTGATGTTAATGAACCCTCCTCCTTAGCGAACATTTACGATGCATGAGAAACATTCCTGCCAAATTGTAAGTTTGCAGGTCTTATAGTTTTGGAGAATTCGTGAAAAGTGAGTGGTATTATCTTTACATATATAATCGTTTCTGATTCTCTTCGTGTAACTTCTGAACGACCTGACTGACCGTGTGTGTCCATATTCCCACAATATATTTGTTAGTTTGTGTTGACCGAAAAAGTAGGTGGGAGGATCAGGTGGGGGAAGTCATGGTGGGAGAAGATACTGGACCGAGATGTGTGGAAGAAAATAACGGAAGAAGCATGAACAAACAACAGGATAGAATAAGTCAAGAATAGAGGAACGTGGACTAACTCACCACAAGAAATGAGTTTCTAGAGCTCAAAAGAATCGAGCTGCTACAATTCCTAATGGAATATAGAGTATATATATGTATATATATATATATATATATATATATATATATATATATATATATATATATATATATATATATATATATATATAGATATATATATATATATATATATATATATATATATATATATATATATATATATAGATATATATATATATATATATATATATATATATATATATATATATATATATATATATATATATATATATATATATATATATATATATATATATATATATATATATATATATATATATATATATATATATATATATATATATATATATATATGTAGTGTTAGATTTTCCTGGACTTTTACGCCATCCGACGGGAAGTCGGCGAAAACATTGGTTGTTGGCTGTGGATAGGATCTCCTTATTTTTGATGGTATGGTATATGTCGGCGCCCTGATGAGTCTGAACCTCGAGAGACGAAACGTATGTCATCCAGTTGAAGGGATAGGTGGGGCTCCTTTCCGGTCAAGCAACCAACAAAATTCTATAATATAATATATATATATATATATATATATATATATATATATATATATATATATATATATATATATATATATATATATATATATATATATATATATATAATAATTCTATATATATATATATATATATATATATATATATATATATATATATATATATATATATATATATATATATAAATATATATTTTTAATTGACAGTTTTGGGTTTTTAACTGACAATAAGATTAAGTGCAAATAAAATGTTAATTTATCATTTTATTGTCATTATATATACTATACTACTTAAATTACCAGTATCAGTTCTGAAATTAATTACTGTTAACTTAAAAAAAATCTAAAGGTACAACATTTTTAAAATATGTCAAAGTCAAAAAATATGTCCTATTGCCTAGGCCGAACTTCATAGCGTTATAAAAAGTATCCTATGTCCTATTCTATGTATCCTATGACAAATTTCGTTAGAATCTTTTAATTTCTTAAAAAGGAATAAAACAATTTTTTACTTTGTTATCTATCACTTTTATTTTTAAACAAAGTTTGTGTGACTATAGTTTCGTAAAACGATTTTACATTCTCAAACACTACTTTAAAACTAGAAATAGAAATAATGGTAAAAGCTAAAGAAATGATTACAAATTAATTGTATAAAATTAATAACTAAATATTACCGCTAAAACAACGTATAATGATCATTAACTTTCTTTTGTACACAGTAAGAAACAACGGTATATGTTTACGCAGTTTTCGATGTTATATTCATTCCAATTAATTTTTACATTAATAGTTCTCGATCAACTTTCATGAAGTGTAAGGAGAATTCCTGCCAAGTTTAAGTCTGTAGAACTTACAGTTAGAAAGCGAGTTTATTTGTATATTTGTGTAAGTGAATGTCTGTGAAGAATAAGGAATATTTTTTTCAAGTTTCAAGTATATAGGACATACAGTCAAAAATGAGAGTGTTTTCATCTACTATACCCCCTAACCTCCGCCCAATTCACCTCTTTGTGAATGGATTTTCGAACATTCCATTTTTAGTAGATGTTTATGTATTATACCTTGCCACGTTTCAAGTCTATAGGACTTATATTTAAAAAACGGGTTTTTATTTCATTTCAACACTCCCCGAACCCCCCTTTCGGAGTTAGCTGATCTCTATGTAGCAAAAGGAACAAATTTCAGGCCTGTAGGGCTTATAGTTCTGGAGATTTCGTGATGAGTCAGTGGTATTTCTCCACTGACGCCCTGAAGAGTCTAAACATCAATAGATGAAACATGTGCCCTCCAATGGAAGGGATGGGTGGGGCTCGTCCCCAGTCAAGTAACCAACAAAATGTTCATATATATATATATATATATATATATATATATATATATATATATATATATATATATATATATATATATATATATATATATATATATATATATATATATATATATATATATATATATATATATATATATATATATATATATAACCCCAGGCATGGGGTAGGTTGACTCGTATTTCGTGTTCTACAAAATCAAGTTTATACACTATATCATAATTGTTTGCAAGCTTTTCGTTATTTTTGTCCAAAGCTTAATAGTATATCTATTAATCAGATGTATTGGTTCTTACGATAATATACACTAAAACAATAAAAATACAAGCGTCTTAACTGAAACTTGGTCAACCATCCCCGGTCGCCCCTATTCTTACAGAATAAAGTACAAATAGGATGATGTTTTAAAACTGCTTGCCTCCAGTATAGAGGAAGCTAATGGCATAAGAGAAAGAGGGGAAGAGTGTTCTTTTAAAAGTTACTACCTCAGGGGTCTATAATTCTTTACGATGAATATTGTCTAAAAAATCTAGTCCATTCGACGAAAAAGGCTCCAGTTACCAAATCGTAAAGGTGTCATCTTTCACCAGGACTTACTCGTCTTAATCAGGTCTTGCTTATTCACCAGGTCTTATTCGCTCGATTAGGCGGCACGCTTCTTAGCTGGGAATGAGTAGTCTTGAAAAGCCAAATTCTTATTCAAAATTAGTTTGGGTTTCAATAATTGTATAAAGGGGACTATCAACAACACCTCAGATTTACTCAAATAATGTTTGGCATGTTTGAAGAAAGGAATATTTTATCATCATGCGCAATGAAGCTCATTTCCATTTACATTGAATAGTCAATAAACAAAATTGACAATTTTAGGCCCCCGAAGATTCCAGTTAATTTCATAAGAGATCACTACACAATAGTGTGGCGTGGTATTAAGGGCGAAATTTTTGAGCATATTTTTGTCGAAGAAGATGGAACACAGTCGCCATTAATTTAGCTCGTTAGGTAATTATGTTTGATAAAATTTTCAAACTTGAACTTCGAAAGCGAGTAATTAACAGAAATGATATGTGGTTTCAACAAGATGTGGCCACTGGTTATACGGTAAGAGCTTCCATGAAGGTAATTCGAGCTGCATTCCCTAATCCAGAAATTCCATAGCCTCGTCGGTCACCGGACTTTTGCATTTGAGACTTTTATCTTTGGAGATATTTGAAATCAAGCGTGTAAGCCTCGTATATTGGTAGAATTGAAGATTGCTATACATGATCGAATTGAAGAAATTGATGAAGAAAGAGAACGGCTCCGATCGTGTCTTAATAAAAATGGTCATCACTTTAATGACATTATTTTCCTAACTTAAGCATTGAATTGAGCAAAAAATTAATAGAGTAATGTTTCTTTAAAAAATTCCGTTTTCCCGCGGACTACTTTATGTAATTGCAACAAGAGAAACATGTTAAAACAACATAATCATCCTATTATAAACCTTTTCGATAAATATATATGTAATGTAACAACTTTACTAGAAAATATAAAGCTTAATTTATATATCTACAAAATCGTCTGACCATCTTGGAAAATAATTTCTTCAGAGCTTAAAAAGTTTCTCTTAAACTTACGACTTTTACTTTCAACAGTCGGCTGTCCATAATGTCTGCGTTTATAACTTATCCCAACTTTTTTCTGCTCGTAATGAACTCAGTATTTCACGCAAGTTGCGTATCGAACTACCTGCTAATTCCCTCACCGGTCCGCAGGAACCCTCGCAACTGCCAGGAGCAACAGACGGTCCAGAGAAAAACTTTCCTTACTAATTAGTGTCGCATAAGGTTTATTTAAATAAATGAGCGTTTTATTTCTTTATATAGAGTCTTTTTTTCTTTGGGTTTCAGTAGTAGAAGAAACTTGTTAAGTGAAAGGTTTTTCCATGGTCGTTTAATGTTAATGTGAAATGGGTCATTGTGATGGTATAAACTTATACAAGCTTTAACAATTTAATTAATAGATAACTTAAAGAAGGCTAAAGAAATTCTAGTTTCGGTGTCTCATTTATAACCAAACCGTGGGCAATTAAAGCAATAAAATTAGTAAGACATTTTATGTAGGCCTGCAATTGGATAAATCGCTGAGATGTAATCTCTCTTTGATACTTCTATAAGGGTCGTTCGAAAAGAGCGAGAGTACAGAGCTATTTCTTCAAGTTTGGGACGAGAAAGTAATAAAAAATTGCCAAATCTGGCGAATATGGTACATGTGGAAGCAGTTCGAAATGTAGGTCATCGATGAAAGAGACATGATGGTCAAAGAGCACTTTGTTTTTGTACATTTAGCCTGAATAGCACTCCTCAATTGGTTCAATAATAAGCGCACAATTCCCTGATGATGCTTTCGCCTTTTGCCAGATAGTTTGTGAGCATTTTGACGGTCACATCTGACATTTCCTGCAGATGGAACCGTTGGACCATTATTTTGGTACCCTTTCACATGCTATGCTCCACTGTTTATAGTGCCAGTTCCTCTTTGGCATGTAACAATAAATCTATATTTCATATACTGTTAAAAAATGTAAAGAACCTTTGCAGAATTGATTTATATCAATAACATTTATATGTTATTATGACCCGTTATCAAAATGGCCAGTTGACATGGTTTGGCCCCGATCGTCTCTCCCAGCTAAGCAGCGTTTCTTGCGTTTGTCTGAAGCTCGGCTGATAGCGACTGAAGGGCCAGAAACCGGTCCCGAGAGATACATACGGCGCATGGTGACAGTTGGGCGAAGGCCATCGTGACACCACGTGGACAAAGGGTGAAAAATTTCTGTAATATATATATATATATATATATATATATATATATATATATATATATATATATATATATATATATATATATATATATATATATATATATATATATATATAATAATAATAATAATAACTATTAAAAAATATTATTGAGGAAGGTTCATTCGAATGCGTCTATGGTCGACACTTAAGAAAAGCTGCATCCATTGGGTGGAAAACTTTTTCCGCCCAATGCATAGTTTATCGAAAGGTTTACACTACCAGCAAACTCGCCTACTTTCAGTACGTGATCATTTAATATGACATTATAGCGATTTTGGAGCGATTTCCGTTCTGGACGACCACCATCTTCAGTGGATATATGACTATCTTTAAATTCGATAGTCAATTTTTTACCATCGAAAATTAAGAGTAGGTATACGTTAAAATGAAATCTAACTTCTTTTGTATGCCCTTAAAGAACCTATTTTAAATACCATATATATTGACCATTTACTTGGAGTAAAGCTAAGCAAACAACAGAGTTGCACAGTTTTCTTCTTCTGTCTGGACCTATCAGATGCCACGATTTACCACTTTGGTGGACCGATATTTGTGGCATGGCACCTGACACTGTCCTCTGAGTCTAGATCTTCCCGGTTTACTCTCTACCATCTGGCTTCCTAAACAGAATGCATGAAGCTTCACAAATTCGTGAATTCTAGAGAAACTTTGGCCTATTCCTTGGATCTATTTTGTTTATTACCTTGTTGTATCTATTGTATTTTGGTATCTATTGTATTTTACCTTGTTGAGGATGTTAAAGAAAACTCCTATCTGCCACTGTATCAGAAGAACTGTATCACGGATATTTTTCGACCCACAAATTAAATAACTACACCTTAGAAGTACCTGTTTTAAATAGGATAGTTTCATCTATCATACAGCTTAAAACAATAAATATTTTGAGAATCATGTTTCCGGGAATGGTATTACTGGTTTTAGTAATGTTATAAGGTCATCAAGAACATCCATATTAATATCCCTTGACAGCTTCCTGTAAGGTATTAAGGTATCTCAAATACAGGGTGAATACCAGGTGTGTAAATATGAAATCGGAATTTGCCCATAGATGGCTCTAGTTGTCGATATAGTTACCATCAAACCGGATCATTGGCGCCATTTCTTTGTTTACATCTGACAAAGACTTTCAACTCACAACAGTACAAGTTTCATACAACAGCATAGTTTGTAATAGTATTGAACATGTCGAATTTTGTGTCTCGAATCTGCTATTTCCGGACAGCATTGATTTTCGGTTACCATTTGAAGAAAACTGCTGCAGAATCGCATCGAATGCTTGTCGAAGCTTACGTAAGGCTGAGCATACTCTTGGTAAATCACAGTGCTCTGAGTTGTTTAAAAAATTCAACTGTTGCGATTTTGACGTGAGAAACGAAGAACGTGAAAGACCACTGAAAAAGTTTGAAGATAGCGAATTGCAAACATTGTTGGATGAGGATGATGTTTAAACGCAACAACAATTCGCGGATCAATTAGAAAACGCGAGAAGCCGTCTCTATAGGTTTGAAAGCTATGGGAAAAATTTAGAAGATGAGAAAATGGGTTCCACTTGAACAGAATGAAAGACAGCAGAAAAACCGAATTGCTACTAGCCAGGTACAAAAGAAAGTTACTTCTCTATCGAATTGTGACTGGCTATAAAAAGTGTATATATTTTGAGAACCCTAAAGATCATGGGTAACTCCTGGCAAACCATCGACACTGACTGCAAGTCCAAATCGCTCTTTAGAATAGCTCTTAGAATAGGCTCTTTATCCTGGTTCATAGATTTCTGATATTTTTACATTTAAATGCTTTCAAAGCATCTAAGCCGTTAGCAAAAAAACTAATATCTATATTATGGCAATGCTCGAGTGCTTATTGAGAAACAGAAGATTTTTCAGTTCTCCCGTATCTAATGGGAGCAATATGTTCTTTATGTCTGGTTAATATAGGTCTTTTGTTTTATCCAATACGCCTTCGATCACAATCTTGACAATTAATTTCATTAATCTTCAATTTTTGATTCACTTTATCCTAGTCGGGAAGCCATTTAATAGATATCATCTAAAACATGGAAAAAAATATGAGAAACTTTATCATAAACCTCAAATTCCATGCATAATAATTTTTACTTAGTGAATTACTAATACAGAAATGTTTATTGAATTTTATTTCTTTACATTAGCATTATTAATATAAGATGTTATTTACCCACCATGTATAACACTGTTTTGAATTGCCAGTTCCCTGTTGCTTAGTCAGTTGGGCCATGTGTCGGTAGGTGGCCGAACTTGTCTTTGTTAGGTTATATGACACTAGATGGCCCTGATAACCCCATCGTTGAATTTAAGATTAATAAAATTTAATTTAATATTTCCAGCTAAAATTATTTTTAGAAAAATGATATTTGCAATTTGCAATTTTGTACAATGTTACTGTTTCTTTTTTTTTGTACAGATGTCCCTATATTTAACATATCCAATATTTCTAATTTATTTGAGACATAAAAACAGTATTATAGGAATTAATTACCGTCAAGAACTACAGGCATTAAAATCATAACCGCTTCCATAAAGTTTGCGACACAACTCCGTTTTATTTTAGAAATTTGATATTAATCGTTGTGGGGGCGCAAAACAAAAACAGCGAACAAAAAGAAAATTAACTTTGGATCGTGGAATATTCTGAAAGAATAGGACTTAACCGTAAATCTGTCTTAGCTTTTTCAGTTTGGCAGCCCAAAGTTTTAAAACTAGTTAATTTTTCATAGAAGGGCGTTTAGAGTTACCATAAAAAAGATCTATTCATTTTAGTAGTGCCAGTAATAGAATTACCCGAACGCGTGAAGTTAAAGTTTTTGCTTCTTTCCATGACCAGCGTACTCATAATACAGGGGAGGATTAAACAGTGTTGAAATTTTGTTTCTTTGCTAAGTGGAAGCTTCAAAGTAGCTGATTCGAAGCTACTTAGTTCTCAGGGCAACGCATAATAAAACGGGGATCTATGAAAGAGATCAAAACTATTTTTGCGTAAAATATGTAAGTATTAATCAAATAAAAGAAAAATAAAAGAGATGGTTTTTTCACTGGCGAAAAGCATTAACTTCAAACTAGTTAATATCAAGCTACTTTACTTCTCAGGGCGACAGATAAGAATGTGATAAGAATCTAGGAAGTAGATCAAAATCATTTCTCTTCTTCCTCTTCCTATTCTTCTTTAAATGCAGTCACAGCAGAAACGTCCTCATTAATGAAAACTCCCTTGTCTGCAGTTAAAGATATTGTAACGAAGCCAATTAAAACCAAAAAAGTCCGTAGTGATTCTGGTAAGAGTAAATGTGCTGACGAAAGCGATAAAAACTGAATTCGAAGCAAAATTTATACTATGTATGAAGGGCAAATTGTTCCTACATTGCATTCATTGCAACAGTGACTAAGGGAAGATGAAATCAATATTCTTTGCAGCAGAACTAGCCTCGGGAGAATATTATCTCAAATGCGTTTTGCATATCGGACTATTAATAAAAGACAAATATTAATGGAATCACAACGATTGCGACGATAGCGGTTTGACTACTTAAACTCTAAAAAAAAATACAAATTAGAAAATCGTCCCATTATCTACTTTAATAAAACATGGTACGATACACATGAGACACCAGCAAAAGGATGGGTAGATACATCAAGAAAATTCCAAACCAAAGGCCCAGGGAACCAAGAGAAAAAGAATTACAATTTTACATGCTGGTTCTGAGAATGGATGGATTCCAAATTGTTTACGGTGGTCCTCTAAAAATATTAAACATTCATCTTTGGACTACCATGATGAGACTAAGGAAAGCGTAATTGTAATGGACAATGCTAGTTATCATAACCGCAAAAAAAAGTTCCTAATGCAAATAACACTTGAAATGAATTTGAAATTGATTGAATTGAATTGAAAATTTAGAACTATATGTTAAAAAAACATTCAATACCAAAAAGGAATATGTATGTGATACCATTGCTACCGATATGGGACATACGGTTTTACGCCTTCCCCCGTATTACTGCATTTATAATCCAATTGAGCATATGTGGCATCAGGTAAAATCCAATGTTAGAAGTCCCCAATGTCCCCAAGAAGAAATCCCCAATGTCCAATCCCAAAGAAAGTTGGATAAATTCAATTAACCATGTTATTAAAATAGAAGATTCTTATGTATCATTTACTAATAATATAGTACTTAACTTATTATTAATGTAGATCAAAGTGTAAGTATAATTTTTATTGTACTAATAGGTACATTTATTTATTTATTTTTATTGTACGAGGGTTGATCCAAAAGTAAGTTTCCCAAAGAGCTGCAGCAGCGTTGGAAGCTGCTAGGCGAAATTCGACAACACCGCTGTGCACGGCAGATCCCCCACTCCCTTTTCCGCCCGCGAGCGCTGCGCTACGCCGCTCAGTCTTGGCTCAGCAGCCGTTCGCGATGGAGCCTCTTATTGTTGATCCCGCCAGGTGCGAAATTCGATCGGTTATTCGGTTTTTGCATGCGACAGGAATTCCACCTGTGGAAATTCATCGAAAGTTGACACAAGTTTACGGCGACAAGTGTATGTCCGTTCAAATGGTCCGACATTGGTGCAGGGAATTTAGTGACGGACGGAAGGAGGTTCACGACGAAGAGCGGAGTGGAAGACCTGCAGTTTCGGAGTCGATTGTCGAGAAGATCGAACGCGAAATGCTTCAAAACCGGAGAATCACCATCCGTGAACTCGTTGATAGGATTCCTGGGAGTTCTTACGGTACAGTGGAAAGAATTTTGACTGAAAAGTTGGGGTATCACAAGTGTTGCGCTCGATGGGTACCGCGCATGCTGACAGCAGAACACAAGGAGAAACGCCTCGATTGTGCTCGACAGTTTCTTCAAAAGTGTCAAGACGATAAGGAAGAATTTTTGGACTCCATCGTGACCGGTGACGAAACGTGGGTTTTTCATTTCACCCCCGAAACCAAAGAAAAGTCTAAACAGTGGCGTCACTCAGGGTCACCAGTCACAAAGAAGTTCAAGCAAACTCCTTCTGCTGGCAAAATCATGGCCACTGTCTTTTGGGATCGCAAGGGGATACTGCTGATCGAGTTCCTGACACCCGGGACAACAATAAACTCGGACAGGTATTGTGAGACACTCACTAAACTCAGGCGTGCTATCCAGAACCGCAGGAGAGGACGCCTGACAACAGGTGTAACGCTGCTTCACGATAACGCCCGACCTCACACTTCCCGCAAAACCCAGGAACTTTTGGAGCAGTTTGGATGGACTGTCATGCCCCACCCACCTTACAGTCCGGACCTCGCGCCCAGCGACTATCACTTGTTCCCCAAGTTAAAAGAACACCTGAGTGGCAAACGCTTCCGGAACGACGAGGAAGTGAAACAAGAGGTGCAGCGCTTTCTTAAGGGTTTGGCGGCGGAGGTGTACGACATGGGCATACAAAAGTTGGAGCACCGTCTACAAAAATGTGTTGATCGAAATGGCGATTATGTCGAAAAATAGAGGAAAGTTTCATCTTTCCGACGATGTAAATTTTAATGAAAATAAACATAGTTGTCTATTTGAAAAAATGAAGGGAAACTTACTTTTGGATCGACCCTCGTACTAATAAATTAAAAATACACAAACCAATAAAAATGTTTTAGTTATACATAACAATAATAATAATAATAATTAATCATAATTTAACGATATGTTATTTTTTCCAAAATTATTCAAAAGTTAAACCACGTCTTTTAAGAAACTAGGAATATTTTTATTGATACTTATTGGGACAATTAACATTTTGCCGAAGGGCAACGAAATATCTTAAAACGGACTACACCAAGCTGAATTTACTAGAATGGAAATAAACCGTCACAAATACATTCTCCGCTATTAAACTGTGAAGAAAAGAAAATAAAACAATCTACTATTTGTCACAATACAATTTCATTCTTTGTCAACCATCCGAATAAGCTACAGTGTAGCGAAACACGTTATGTTTTAGAGATAAATATAAGTGGAAATTAGACAACTTTGTTATATTTATATAATTTAGAATGAATTATTACCAAGAATATGCCGCAACCATCCACAGTTTATCAGCATATGTTAAGTTAGTTATTTTAATGCCTCAATACTGACACCCGTTCAATCCGTGAGAGTTCTATGAATGATACATTCCTCAAAACTGTGGAATATAATTGGCGATAGGATGCATTCTTGTCTGGTTTTTTTATTGACTCAAAACTTATCAGATATTCCATCTTCAATATTCACTACTGTTCCGTATTTTTCGTATAGATGACAAACTTTTTATAGATGACATGCATACAGAAATATTTATATTTTACCGAAATAAGAGGAAAATTCACGAAATATTGTCTCTAACATTGAACGAAAGGTCTAGAACATCCGGTTTGAAACAATGCTATTTTTCAATATATTTTAAAAGGTTAATGTACTACGTGTATTGATATCGAAGGACTTAGATGCCGTAAAAAGTATTTTTTGTTTTGTTAGTGACCCACTTACAACAGTTTTTACATATGTTGTGCCGACTTTCCCATAAATGCTCCCTCAACTTGTGGAATAAGAAATAATCGTATTTTATATTTATTTCGTATTAAATATATTTATTAGCTTTTAATCTATTATTTTAATGATCGTATTTACGTAATGGTCAGTTTTTAGGACAAATTTTTAACTCTTTACGATAGAATGTCATGAGAGTGCGAATCCTAACGAATCTCCCCAAACGACTTCTCGAACGGGTTTGCATCCGAAGAAGGTTATTGTATGTGTTCGGTGGAACAATAAAGATACCATCTCTTACGAAGTGTTTTTGCTGAAATTGAAAGTCAATATGCATGTCCATTATGGAAAATTAAAAAGGTGTTGCTTTTAACCATGTCTACGTCAGACGATGTACGTCCCTTCGGAGGTAATAGTTAATCCTTAACGAGCAAAGCTTAACAAAGGCGCTAAAAAGATAGATAGCCGTTAATTAGAAGTTTTCGTAATTAGAAAAAACTTAGAATTCTGAATTTTTGGACACTTCAGGAATATTTAAAATTCTCTGAACATTTTAAAAATATTTTCAAGGTCATGGCACTTCCGGTTGCACCGGAAGTCGCCAGTAACTTCTTTATTTTAAATAGAACACCCGGTATATTGTTTCATTTTTGGATTCCTGAGAAAATTTCATGATGGGTCCCCTCAGGTTTCCCTGTACCTATTTTGAACTGTTTCTTAAATATCTAGAATCTTTTGAATATTTTGAAAGATGTAACCGTATTTTCAACACTGCGCCTTTTACCCATTTTTGATTGCTGTTAAGCGCTTCTAGGGTAGACGGAAGCACAAGAATGATACTTTTGAAATTCACATTGGTAATTAATTTATCGCATACAGGGTGTCCAAAATTTGATGACCAATTATATTATTTTCAAAGTTAAAAAAGTTCGTTCTTTCAGATGGATGCAGAATCAAATTCTGCATCCGACCATCCAATAATATACAGAGAGTCACATTTTAAAGAACGAACTTTTTCAACTTTGAAAATAATGTAATTGGTCATCAAATTTCGGTCACCGTGTATGTGATAAATTAAATGTTAATATGGATTTCGAAAGTATCATTCTTGGTGCTTCCGTCTACCCTAGAAACGCATCAGTCGAAAATGGGTAAAAGGCGAAGTATTGAAAATAAGGTTACAACTTTTAAAATTTGTAAAAGAATCAAGATATTTAAGAAACAGTTCAATATAGGCATAGAGAAACCTGGTGGAACTCATGAAATTTTCTCAGAAATCCAAAAATGAAATAATATACCGGGTGTAAAATTACAGTAATTGTTCTATATGTTTTGTTCAAACACTGGATAACTCTGTCATATACTCCTCGCGAAACAGACCTTCGATTTCCGCCTAGACTCCTGTGAACCCATGCCTAGATCAGTGAACCCATCGTGAACATGGTCCAATAATACCTCTCTAGTTTGTATAGGCCTAGAGTACACTAATTCTTTTATACGGCCCCAACGGTGAAAAAGGGCGTTAAATCGGCTGAGAGGGTGGTCAGTTCCCAGGGTCCCTGTGGGCCAATCCACCGATCCACGAACATCAAGATCATTTACAGGTGTACAGCTATAGTGGAATGTACTGGAGTACCATCCAACTAATACCAACTGTTTGCACTGTCACGTGGAGGTAGAACATTTAGGAAATCACTAACAAACCCTTTGAGTATCTCCAGATATCTTGCTCCATTCAAATTTTTATCATATACTTGATATGCCACTCTATTGTCCATAATTAAAAAAGTTTAATTGATTGATTGATTGAACGCAGTCCAAGAAACTCTAACATTACATATTATATTGTAAATATATTGCAAAACAAAAAATAAAGCCATGAAATTATTTTTTACAACTTATTTTATTCCTTATTTTGTTCATTTAACCGATAAAAATCAAAAAATATTAACGTAGGTAAGTTAATTTTCACTACAAAGTTAAGTCATTAGAATCATAACTACAACCATAAATTCGGCGACAAACCACTTCTTATTTCAGAACTTTGAAGTTAATCGTTTTAAGGACCTAAAACAAAGCCAGCAAATAAAAAGGAAATTTATATTAGACATTAGATTGCTTAATACCCCGAAAGTAGAGCAGTGAAACGTAAATCTGACTGAGCCCATTTCTGGTTAAAGTTTTAAAACTATTTAATTTTTCATAGACTCCGTCCAGAGTGACAATAAAAACGATCTATCACGTCCTTAACGCCAACAATAAAATTATTCGAAGGCGAAATCTGTAGGAAAGTTTAAATTCCTTCTTCTTTCAATGCTCGGTCTGTGGAATACTCGGGGGAGGGTTAAACAGGGATGCAACATTTTTTCCTGCTCGGTGGAAGCTTTAAAGTTGTCGACACCAAACTACTTTAGGTCTTACGAGAATGGGTAAAGAAACATTAGACAATGATGTAGAACAAAGTCGTTCCTATATACAGAAACAGAATGTGTAGCTTTATTGTCAAGTGAATTTTAATAAATGTTCTAAATTTTGGGTACTTCATTGTTATGTGGACAACTTGTAATGAGTTTTTAATCTGCAATTTCTTGGAAAAAGTTCGAATAAAAATTGGTTCAAAATCTTTGGAGTAATTGTTGTATATCTATGAGACTCATCGATGAATTCATTTAAAGTTCCAAATTCACTTACGTTAATGAAATATATCGGACTATGGAATGTTTGCTCTCATTTTGTACAATACATTATGCCATTTCTTTATTAAAAAAAATATCGGTGTCCGACTATCATCACTCTGCCACTGTCAATCCACTACAGGACGAAGGCCTCCCGAAGGCATGCTTCCAATTCGCACGGGTCCTGAGCTTTCCTTTGCCGGGTCCATTCCCCCTCATTCGGGTCCAATATTCTTGATGATGTCATCCGTCCATCGTGTTTTCCGCGTTCTTCGCGGGCGTTTATGATCAAGCGGTATCCATTCCAGAATTGCTTTGGTTCATCTGTCGTCGCATCGTCTCGCTATATAATCTGCCCAATTCCATTTCAATCCTTTCGTATTTCCAATGATGTCACATACCTTCGTTTGTTTTCCACTTTGTAATGCTAAGCATACACCTTTCCATTTCCCTATGTGCAACGCAAAGCTTTTGAACTGATTGTGATGTGAGTGTCCATGTTTCACTTCCAGTCAAATGCCCGCGAGCCACACTTTTTTTGCCCACGATGTATGTAGTGGTCCACAACTTCTAAATCACTTCCTAGAATAGAAATTCTTCTGTTGGCAGCAAATTTGTTAAACATAACCTGACTCTTTTTTAGGTTTATTTTCAAACCAAATGGTTCTCCCGCCCTTTGCAACTCTCGTATGTGTTCTTGTAGCTCATCTGCGTCTTGTGAAAGAAGAACAATATCATTCGCGAATCTAAGATGGCTTAGATATGCACCATTGATTTTTATTCCCTGCTGTTCCCAATTCAGATTACGAAATACCTCTTCAAGGCAGGCTGAGAAAAAAACAGGCGATATTGAGTCAACCTGCCGTACACCACGTTCTATGTTGATTTTAACTTCAAAGTCATCCAAGTGAACTGTAGCTGTAGCTTCCTCATATATGGATCTCAGTATGTTCACATAGGCTCAGTCTAGCCCTTGGCTAAGCAATGCATCCATTATGGCCTGCGTTGATACTGAATCAAATGCCTTTTCATACTCAATAAAAGCCAAGCACAGTGACATGGTGTATTCATTGTGCTTTCTATGGTTTGTTGGACAACCTGGATATGGTCCATTTTACTGAATCCACTTCTGAATTCTGCCTGCTCTCTTGGTTGTGCGTCTTTTAGTGTACTTAATATTCTTTTAGATATCATATTGGTGCAAACTTTGTACATACCTGATAGGAGGCTTATTGGGCGGTAGTTTTTTAAATAGTCCTGTGCTCCTTTCTTATGAAGAAGAATCACTTCTGCATGTTTCCATAGACTTGGTATTTTTTGATCCTTGAGGCATTTTGAGTACAATTTTGCCGGTATTTTATGTAGAGTTCGACCAGCCTTCAATATTTCAACCGTTACATTGTTCTTTCCTGGAGTCTTTCCATTCTTCATCGCTTCTATGGCATTTGTCACTTCCTCCAACAGCATATCTGGCATTTGCTCTTCCGTGAGCATTGCTGTCCTTAACTGGTTCTGATCTTCATATAACTTTGAATAGAATCTTCTGATAACCTCTAACATTTCCGTACGCTCCCTACACACGGTGCCATCCTCATGCATTAAGGCAAACATTTGTGTCCTTTTACATATCTGCTTATGTTTGGCTTTATTTATTCCTTTGTTTTCTTCTAGTGTTTTTTGCACCAGCTGCATGTTGAACCGACGCGTTTCCTCTCGAATACTTATTCTTATAGTTTTGCAAAGCTCAACGTACTCGACCCTGTCAAAGGGGCTGTCTGCATTCTTCATTGTCCTCCGTTTTTTCATTAAATCGATGGTCTCATTGGAGATTTTTAAGCGGAGTTTGGATCAAGTTAGTCTGAAGTCTCTGCCTTGACCCTTTGTTACACTTTCAGGAGCATACGCCCCAGACGGCATAGCTCAATGCTTCATTACTTACTGAAGCCCCTTTACCACGCCAAGGTCTGATTCACAAAGAGGATATATATATATATATATATATATATATATATATATATATATATATATATATATATATATATATATATATATAATGCTAAATTTCCTAATAAATAGACCTATGTCGGACATTTTGTCTGATAGATAACAATGCGATGACAAATGGCGTGGTCTTTTTGATAAGTAGCTTACTTTCTGAGAACGCTTCATGAATTTCAAGAAGATATGACATTTAGTTTTGTTTTGGCGGAAAACAAACAAGTTTTTTAAATGTTTGCTATCTTGAAAAAGGCGTTTTTTGTGTGCTTATTAAACACTACTTTTTGCGTGGACAAACCGTCACGTTAACATAATAAAGTTCAAAAAGTATTTTCGAAACTCTGCTTCTTCACATTTCTTATTCATAAGTGGTTTATCGAGTTTCGATGTTGTCAAAGTAGTACGAGTGACGCTTCACTCTCAGAACACCCCGTTAAGATAACTATCGGGTTACAACATACATGATACTTTGTTGGTTGATCGCAGAGTGATGGTTAGAGATATTGTTGAAGTGACAAACATATCGGACGAATGCGCACGTAATATCCTACATGAATATTTCAGCTTGAGCATGATGAGTGCTGCATTTGTATACTGCGGACCAAAAATTGAATCGAGTGACCATTTAACCGCGTTGTTTAGATATGGTCATCATATGGCCGGATATGGCTTCCATTGGCCGGAAAGGTCATAATAACTGTTTTCTAGGATTTGCAATGTATTATTTTCATCAACTATTTCGACAGAGGAAAGACGATTCTAAGACAGTATTATGCTGCATTTTTGATGTTAATATTATTGAAAGTGTTAGTCAATTTTGCGCTACGAATTGACGCCTAATCCATCCTGTTCTTCGAACTTGGGTCTCTCTGACTTTTTTTCCTTCTAAACTTGATGCAATGGCTGGTTAAAGAAGCTTACGTCAAATGAAAAGATTATCGCCGAAGGAGAGGACTATTTTGCAAAGTGTACCATGCTAAGAGGAAACTACATTGAAAAATAAATCGGTTTTCGATCAAAAAAACACTATTTATTTGAAAAGTATCTGACTTTTCACTCTACCCTCATATATCACCTCGAAAAGCTTCTTGTGAACTTACGACTTTTACTTTGAGCAATTGGCGGTACATAATATCTGCGTTTATAACTTGTCCGAACTTTTCTCCGTTCCTTCTTTTTTTTGCTCTTAATGAACTCTGTCTTTCACGCAAGTTGCGTGTCGAACTACCCGCTAATTCCCCTGCTGCCCGCAGGAATCCCTCCAACTGCTGGAAGCAACAGCCGGTTCAGAGAAAAAGTTTCTTTATTAATTACAGTCGCAGAAAGTATTTTTAACTAAATGACTTTTAAGTTTTAAGTTTAATTTTTTTAATTTCGGGTGTTTTTTTCGTTGGGTTTCTACTGGAAAATTAATTTTAGAATTGCGAACATGATTTACGAAAGTAAATAAGAGTAATAAATAAGCATTATGGATAAATCATCTGGAGGTCAATTTTTTTTTTCTATGGGGCATTTTCAATATTTTTATTATAGCGAATGCAAAGTAGGGTAGGTTTAGGAAAATCATTATCCTACTTCCATTCATTCCATTCCATTCTACTTCCATTCACTCATGTACGATTTTGCATTATTTAAATTGATTCATACGTATTCTATTTTGTCGCAAAAATGTGTATGTGTATATTTAGGGAGAAGACACTACTGTGATAATAACTAATAACCAAGTCTCAAGATGGACGCTTGCAACACCCAGTTTACCGGAAACAACCCACACGAACAGATACCTGTCCCATCACCATCCAGCACAACTTCAAGGGGTTGTCAACACCTTGATTTCTCTGTCTCTCCGGCTCAAAATAATCACCGACGCTCTAAAGCAGAACGGCTACTCAGCGTATAACATAAAGAAGGCTATTAACCATCAAAACAACCAACAGAAGTCAAATGAATATGAAAATAGGCCCGTAACAGTTCTGCCGTACATCAAAGGTGTCACAGACCGCATTGGACGACTACTTCGACGACATAATATATCAGCCGCATACAAGCCACATACAACAATAAAATCAGCCATTAGAAGTCCCAAAGATCACATCGTTCTATAAAATCCGGGCGTATACAGCATATCGTGCGGGACTTGTAACATGGCATAAGTCGGACAAACCAACAGAAGAATATCAGCCCGGTTCGAAGAACACAAATTGGCGGTTAGAAATAAACAAACCACATCGGCTCTGTTCCAACACCATTTACAAACAGGACACAAAATCGACTTCCACAGTTGCCGACAAATTGCAAATATCCCTAACTACAAAATAAGAACCATACGAGAAACAATGGAAATATAAATAATCGGACGCCTAAACAGAAGAGATGATGCCCTCAATCGGCCAGACACGTGGAAACCAATAATTAACTGACAGACCGAAGCTCACCGGCTGCAGTTGGGAGAGCAACTGACTACCACTGTGACACCCCAAACATCGTCCAAGGGGGCGGAGCCAACACCAGAACCAATAAGAAGTACGCACCATCACAATCTGCGACTCAGAAGAATACTGAAGAATACTGCTTGTCTGAAGAATAATGTCTTCAGACAAGCATTGAGAATGCCAAGTGTCACCTTGGCGAAACGTCTGCACGTTCCCAACAAACAATGTTGTTATCAATGTTATACATATATATATATATATATATATATATATATATATATATATATATATATATATATATATATATATATATATATATATATATATATATATATATATATATATATATATATATATATATATATATATATACATATATATATATATATATATATATATATATATATATATATATATATATATATATCTTCATCAGTTCAATATGAAGAAATCGCCAACAATGTACTTCAAACGGCTGCTTCAATAGCACCAGAGGAAAAATGTCTCAAACAAACAAAAATCTCCAGTGAGACCATTGATTTAATGAAGAAACGGCGAGCAATGAGAAATGCAGGTAGTCCTTTTGGCAGGGTCGAGTACACTGAGCTCTGCAAAACTATAAGAAAACGTATCAGAGAGGACACGCGCCGATTCAATATGCAGCTAGTGCAAAAAACCCTGGAAGAAAACAAAGGAATTAACAAAGCTAAACAGAAGCTGAGAAACAAAAGAACGCAAATATATGCTTTAAAGCGTGAGGATGGCACAGTGTGCAGGACGCGTACCCAAATGTTAGAGATTGTCAGAAGGTTTTATTCCCAGTTATATGAAGATCAGAGCCAGTCAGAGACAGCAATACCCACGGAAGAACAATATATAATACCAGATATCCTAGTGGAGGAAGTAACAAATGCTATAGAATTGATGAAGAACGGCAAGGCACCAGGAAAGGATAGTGTAACTGTCGAAATGCTAAAAGCTGGTGGTCGGACGTTACATAAAACACTGGCAAAATTATACTCAAAATGCCTCAAAGAACAAAAAGTACCTGACTTATGGAAAAATGCAGAAGTGATCCTTTTACATAAAAAAGGAGCACAGGAAGATTTAAAGAACCACCGTCCAATAAGCCTCCTATCAGTGATGTACAAAGTTTTCACTAAGATAATTTCTAAAAGAATATTAAAAAAACTGAATGACGCACAACCAAGAGAACAAGCAGGATTCAGAAGTGGATTCAGTACAATGGATCACATCCAGGTTGTACAGCAGGTCATAGAAAGGCACAACGAATACACCATGCCACTGTGCTTGGCTTTTATCGACTACGAAAAAGCATTTGATTCCATCTCAAAGCATGCGATAATGGATGCACTGCTTAGCCAAGGTGTAGAGAGAGCCTATGTAAACCTATTAGAATCGATATATGATGGAGCTACAGCCACAATTCACCTTGATGATCTTGAAGTGGGAATTAATATAGAACGAGGTGTACGGCAGGGTGACGCAATATCGCCTATTCTTTTCTCGGCTGGCCTTGAAGAAGTATTCCGTAAACTGGATTGGGAACAGGATGGGGTAAAGATCAATGGTGCAAACTTAAACCATCTTAGATTTGCAGATGATATTATTCTCATTTCACAAGACCCAGAGGAGCTGCAAAGACGCATACAAGAACTGCAAAGGGCTGGCGAACCATTTGGCTTGAAAATAAACCTGAAAAAGAGTCAGGTTATGTTCAATAACTTCGCTCAGGACAGAAGAATTTCAGTTTTAGGAAGGGATTTAGAGATTGTGGACAGCTTTGTATATCTTGGGCAGAGGATTTCCATGGAGGGGAATACCGCCCGGGAGGTGGAACGACGTGTTAAATGTGGCTGGCAGGCATTTGGTAGGCTCAACATAGTGTTTAAGAGCAGATTCCCACTTTGCCTGAAAAGAAAAGTATTCGATCAGTGCGTTCTACCCGTTATGACATACGGAAGTGAAACCTGGACACTCACATCGCAATCAATTCAAAAACTTCGGGTGGCACAGAGGGGAATGGAAAGATGTATGCTTGGCATTACAAGACGAGACAGAAAGTCCTGCGCATGGATCAGGGAACAAACAAAAGTCTGTGACATCATTGGAAGAGTAAAACAGTTGAAATGGAGATGGGCAGGCCATATAGCGAGGCGATGGGACGACAGATGGACCAAGGCAATCCTGGAGTGGATACCGCTTGATCGCAAACGTCCGCGAAGAAGACCGAAAGCACGATGGACTGATGACATCGTTAAGTATATTGGACCCGAGTGGCAGAGAAAAGCCCAGGACCGTGAAGGTTGGAAGCATGCTGAAGAGGCCTTCATCCTGCAGTGGATCGATACGGGCTGATGATGATGATGATGATGATGATGATATATATATATATATATATATATATATATATATATATATATATATATATATATATATATATATATATATATATATATATATATATATTTTTTTTTTTTTTGTTTTAATTTTTTTTTTGGATTTTCGTTGAATTATTAATAAATTATTATTTTTATATTATTTTGTTAACGTTTCGGTTTGTTTATAAACCGTATATATATATGTGTGTAACTTTTACAAACAATACAAATTCATGTTCAACTAAACTGTTAAACTTCAAAATTGTCTAAAAATTTTTATAATCTTCATTTGACAAATTTTTGAATTTGACATATTTTAAAAATTTATTACCTTTATATTTTTTTTTTATTATAACCTACCATTTTTGAATTTTTCACTTAACGTATTAAATGCGCAACGGTATTAAGTGCAAAAAAATATTGATAAAAATTTATTATTTAATGATGTCATTATATAACTAATGTCTGAATGATTGTGGCGTGTTCATATATTTTTTTCTTTTATTTGGGTTTTTCGCCACTATCTTTTAGCCACTTTTAGCCACTTTTAGCCACAAACCCAAATAAAAGAAAAAAATATGTCATTATATAAACAACTTAAATTATCAGTATCGTTTCTGAAATTAATTATTTGATTTTTTTATATAAATCATTTTATTATATTTCTTTTTTTATATTGTTATTCAAAATCTAAAATTTTTATGTTATTAAAGTTAAAGTTGTGGTCATTATCTAAGACATATTTTGAAAGGGCAGTTACGTTTGGTTCTAGGTTTCTAATACTTTTTTTATGTACGTTTATTCTGTTTTTTAAACATTGTTTAGCTTGGCCAATATATGAGCTCGGCCAACTTAAGCAATCGATTTTGTGAATTAAATTTGTTTGTTCCATTTTGGGTGTTTGTGATTTAAATTTTTATAAATATTTGATTAGTGTTATTATTGAGTATTTCACCTATGTTTGTATCATATGATTTAAGAACTTCTGGTATGTATGGTCATGGTATCTAATTTTCATTTTTAGGTTTATTTGTTATGCTATTATGGTTAGATATTTTGTGTTTTTTATTTTTAGTAACTGGTTCTTAAATTTTTTTTTTTGGATAGTTATTATCTTCTAGTGTTTTTTTGATTTTACTTATATATTGTGGTCTATTTCTTGGATCAGTTCAAATAACAGCTCTATCAATTAAATAATTAATAACCCTTTTTTATATTTATTTAGCGTATAAGAATTAAAACTGAGATATCTTCCAGACCATATAGGTTTTGTATACTAATTTATTTTGAGGTTGCCATCCTTATCATAAGTAATATTAATACCCAAAAAATGTATTGTTTTATTTGTTTCTTCTTCGTGAGTAAAT
Organism: Cosmopolites sordidus; assembly: GCA_031761425.1. Lineage (NCBI taxonomy): Eukaryota > Metazoa > Arthropoda > Insecta > Coleoptera > Curculionidae > Cosmopolites > Cosmopolites sordidus. The sequence continues at coordinate 219,417 of JARFXV010000681.1, forward strand.
TTTAATTTTTTGTGGAATGTATTGAATTTGTTTAAGGTGTATTGTATTTTATTTTAGGTAAACATAGTATACAATGCATAGTATACAATCATCTACAAATCTTTTATAAAAATAAGGCTTAAAATATATTAATAATTAATAACTTATATATTTATATATTAATAACTTTTATTTCAATTATATACCATTATATAACTTTTATTTATATATAAATATTATTAGCTATTAATAACTTGCTTAATTAATTAGCTTATTAATAATTTTGTTTCAACATATTCCATAATTAGATTAGCAATAGTGGCTGATATTGGTGAGCCGATTGCTACCCCGTAAAATTGTTTATCATATTTAAAAAATGTAGATTCAAGACATATTTTTGTCGTTTGAATAAATTCATTTTCAGATGCTGTAATAGTATTATATATATATATATATATATATATATATATATATATATATATATATATATATATATATATATATATATAATACTATTTAATATCTTTCTCCACGAGCCTACTCAATTATTTTTTGAACAGATCTGGTACTTACCCGAGGTTAGACGGGCCACGAACGGTATCGCACAGTTAATCTGTCTCGGCCGTTTATCACAAGATGGCGTGGCTGCATGCGATTGCAGCCACCATTCGACATGGCCGATTTATATGGCCATAGCTTTAGTCGTTCCCTTCATCCGCTCTCCGGGCGTTTCAGCCTGAGCCTAGCTGATGCCGGCTTAAGGCCAGAAACAGGTCCTGAGAGACGCTTGCTGGCGCTTTGGATGGCGAATGGGGGAACGACAAAGCACTAACTTGGAGCGCGCGTGTATTTTCTTTGTTTTTATATATATATATATATATATATATATATATATATATATATATATATATATATATATATATATATATATATATATATAGGTCTAAGGCTTGATAGGCAACTTCTTCGCTTTTGTTCCTATTTCTTATTTTATTTTCCTAGTATCTAATCTTCAGTCTTTCCAGGTCTTCTTTTACTGCATCAACTCTTTGTCGTCTTCTTCTCCTTTTGGTGGGCATGCCATGTTGCTCGCTTATCAGGTAACCTTACAACATGACCGAACCATCTTATTGTTTGAACTCTTGCCACTAATCTTACGGTGGATTGTTATAGAGTTGCAGCAGTTTTTTTTTTTTCGTCTCTCCCATATACGTCTTTCGTCTCTCCCATACCCAAATCTTCATTTTACATATTTCTAGCTTCAGTTCTTCAGATTTATTCAGTATATTACTACTAATCTAATTACTGTTCAATAAAGTCTCTCTTTTGTTCTAATTCACACAAACTTTGACTTCAGAAGGTTTGTTAGAGATTCTGCACGCTTATTTCCCTTAAGTCTTCAGTTGATTTTCCCTCCTCGCCAATGTTGTGTTGATTTAGACTGCTAATATATAAAGTTATCTATGTGACTAAATGTATATAACTTGTCATCCACAAGGCTCTTTATTTATAGTTCTTTAGTTACCCAATCTTTATAATTCAGCATTGTTTGCTTTGTTGTTGTACTTTGTGTTTTGTATTTGGTGTTGTACTTTGTTTTTTCTTTATTCATTTTCAGGCCTTTTTCTTTTGTTAGATTAATTATTTATCCATTCAAATTTATTTTTTCTGCTCCAAAATTATCCCCTCTCATTGCTATACACCGAATCCATTTTTTTCCTAGTTTTCAAAACAGTTTTTGTACTCAGTTTTGTGGCGAGCGAAGTCTCTAAAATGGCTTCTATGGGCTCAAAACATTATCCATAAAGTGGTTTCTCCAATGAAGGAAACAGAAAAAAAGGCACAGGGTGCCATTGGTGAATATGGTGCTTGTAGAATAGTATTAGTTTGATTTTTAGCGAAAATGTTATTTTCGAAAATATTATTTTTACATCGCTATGCAAAAACTATGAATTGTTTTGCCACAAATCTAATATTTAATCTCTAGTACTTAGTCGGCGATTACTCAGTAGAGAATTCTGAATGTTGTCAATGTTTTCTTAATTAGTTGGCGTGGACGGTCTTCCTGGACTAGGTTTATCTTTAAATCTTTCTTAACCATCACTAGTCTATTACATGTAAACTTTTTTTTAGATAGCTTCATTACTGTAAGGCCTTCTTAACATTTTTAATACATCAGCTCAAGGTTCGTTTTTTGAACTAAATTTACCAATAATGTTAATTATTTGCTCGATAAATATACCCATTTAAAAAAAATTGTCGATAAAATTTTTTAACGATTACAAAGAGGCTATATTTTCTAATTTAACAAGCTATACGATTTAACAAGTGATACAAAACTTTATATGTCAGGGTCAGCGACAGTAACTTAAAAAACAAATAGTTGTCTGAATACGTAAAGCTCCCCAATTTTTAAAACTAAAATCAGCTTTTTTTTTATCATAGTAGTATATAATTGTTTTATATATTGAAGAGGGATAGAGAAAAGATAGAGATAGTAGTAGTAGTAGTAGTAGTAGTAGTAGTAGTAGTAGTAGTAGTAGTAGTAGTAGTAGTAGTAGTAGTAGTAGTAGTAGTAGTAGTAGTAGTAGTAGTAGTAGTAGTAGTAGTAGTAGTAGTAGTAGTAGTAGTAGTAGTAGTAGTAGTAGTAGTAGTAGTAGTAGTAGTAGTAGTAGTAGTAGTAGTAGTAGTAGTAGTAGTAGTAGTAGTAGTAGTAGTAGTAGTAGTAGTAGTAGTAGTAGTAGTAGTAGTAGTAGTAGTAGTAGTAGTAGTAGTAGTAGTAGTAGTAGTAGTAGTAGTAGTAGTAGTAGTAGTAGTAGTAGTAGTAGTAGTAGTAGTAGTAGTAGTAGTAGTAGTAGTAGTAGTAGTAGTAGTAGTAGTAGTAGTAGTAGTAGTAGTAGTAGTAGTAGTAGTAGTAGTAGTAGTAGTAGTAGTAGTAGTAGTAGTAGTAGTAGTAGTAGTAGTAGTAGTAGTAGTAGTAGTAGTAGTAGTAGTAGTAGTAGTAGTAGTAGTAGTAGTAGTAGTAGTAGTAGTAGTAGTAGTAGTAGTAGTAGTAGTAGTAGTAGTAGTAGTAGTAGTAGTAGTAGTAGTAGTAGTAGTAGTAGTAGTAGTAGTAGTAGTAGTAGTAGTAGTAGTAGTAGTAGTAGTAGTAGTAGTAGTAGTAGTAGTAGTAGTAGTAGTAGTAGTAGTAGTAGTAGTAGTAGTAGTAGTAGTAGTAGTAGTAGTAGTAGTAGTAGTAGTAGTAGTAGTAGTAGTAGTAGTAGTAGTAGTAGTAGTAGTAGTAGTAGTAGTAGTAGTAGTAGTAGTAGTAGTAGTAGTAGTAGTAGTAGTAGTAGTAGTAGTAGTAGTAGTAGTAGTAGTAGTAGTAGTAGTAGTAGTAGTAGTAGTAGTAGTAGTAGTAGTAGTAGTAGTAGTAGTAGTAGTAGTAGTAGTAGTAGTAGTAGTAGTAGTAGTAGTAGTAGTAGTAGTAGTAGTAGTAGTAGTAGTAGTAGTAGTAGTAGTAGTAGTAGTAGTAGTAGTAGTAGTAGTAGTAGTAGTAGTAGTAGTAGTAGTAGTAGTAATAACATCAGCAATAGTAGCATAATCATCAGTAATAGTAGCATCATTATCATTAGCTGCAGTAGCATGAGTAGTAACAGCAGTAGAAGCAGTAGTAGTAGCAGTAGCGACAGCAGTAGCAGAAGCAGAAGAGGCAGCAATACTAATAGTAGTAATGGGGTAGTGATACTGATAGTAAGTGTAGTAATTGTATATGACGTTAGTAGTAGTAATAACATCAGCAATAGTAGCATAATCATCAGTAATAGTAGCATCATTATCATTAGCTGCAGTAGCATGAGTAGTAGCAGCAGTAGAAGCAGTAGCAGTAGCAGTAGCGACAGCAGTAGCAGAAGCAGAAGAGGCAGCAATACTAATAGTAGTAATGGGGTAGTGATAGTGATAGTAAGTGTAGTAATTGTATATGACGTTCGATTTAAGATCTGTTTATAACAAGCTGAAATTATTTTTTCAACTCTGATATAAAGATGAAAGAAGAATAAGAATAAACAAACGTAAAAATAGTTAATTTTTCATGAAAATGCATCCAGGGTGACCCCAAAAATGACCTAGCAAGTTCCTATCACCAACAATAGAATTTCTCGAAGATGAAATGTATAATAGTTTAAATCCCTTCGCTTTTGGATGGTCGGGCCGTGAGATACCCGGGAGATGATTAAACAGAGATGAAATGCGGTCGGTAGACGGTTTAAAGTGGCCTACCCTAAACTACTTTAGTTCAGTACGACGAACAAAGAAACAGCGGCCAAGGAAGTGGAACAAAGCCGTTTCCGTCTAAAGAGATATCCAAAACCTAATAGGATATACGTCGCTTCAGTGCCAATTGAATCATACGGGGGTTCTTCAGAATATTGTGACCTTTGACCCATACGAAGGCAATTCAACGTATTTATAATTTTTATTTTTAACCGAGGTAGCCGATACTGGATGGTAATTCATTTTAAATTATCAAAGATTTATATCTAAATTTCCATCACATTTAAAATTTTTATGTATTACAGTTCTTTTAACATTCAGCGCCATTCTCAAATACGAACTATATTAAACTAACAGTAAGAAAAGTAGTTGACTTATTCAGTCAAAACTACTTTTTTAATAATTATTTATAATTTTTATTTTATTTATAATTTTTATTTGTAGTTAGTCAATTTATACGAGTATGTTGAAAAGTACGCGACGCACGTTGATTTTTCTCATTTTTTATAAACAAGACCTCTGAGCTAAATGTGTTTTTTATATATGCCATTAGTGATGTTAGAAGCAATATTAAAGTATGCCAGCTATGTACAGGTCATTAAGGGTTATAGCTTTCGATGTGTTTCCATATGGTTACCCATTGAAATATTAACAGCGCCTGACGTCGCTTAACTTCAGTTATTGTTGAACGGAAACTAATGTTCGATGCGGTATGGTTTTTTCATTGTTTCTTTAAATGCTAAAAAAATCTTGCTAAAAAAAGGATAAGTTTAAGTTAGAGACCCTTCAACCTCTAGAATTATTTAGCAACTGGACCTAACGCTTAAGCGATTCAATTTAGATGTTCCACTCCCAGTTTAGACTCCCACTTTGCCTGAAAAGAAAAGTCTTCGATGACTGCGTTCTACCCGTTATGACAAACGGAAGTGAAACCTGGACACCCACATCGCAAGCAATTCAAAAACTTCGGGTAGCAAAGAGGAGAATGGAAAGATGTATACTTGACATTACAAGACGAGACAGAAAGCCCTGCGCATGGATCAGGGAACAAACGAAAGTCTGTGAACTTGAAATGGAGATGGGCAGGCCATATAGCGAGGCAAAGGGACGACAGATGGACCAAAGCAATCCTGGACTGGATACCGCTTGATCGCAAACGTCCGCGAAGAAGACCGAAAGCACGATGAATTGATGACATCGTTAAGTGTATTGGACCCGAGTGGCAGAGGAAAGTCCAGGACCGTGAAAGTTGGAAGCATGCTGAAGAGGCCTTCATCCTGCAGTGGATCGACATGGGCTGATGATAATGATTGATGTTGCAGAACGTCAGGGGCTGTCAAAAAAAGTGGATGGTGAACCTTGCCTTGCATTACTAAAGCTCGGACAGGAGCTTGAAACATTTTACCTGTATGCACAAGCTAAGGAATATTTAAGAGAAGAGTCGTTGGATTTCTTATGAATTCATAGCTGAGAATAAGAGTAGACGCTTGGATATTGTTCTTGCATAAAATTGTGATTTATGAGAATTTTTGACGATAATTCAAAGAAGTTAAAATATTGGCTTAATCCTAATCCAGCCATCAGCCATTAAAATAAAACCAAATATCCCGTTCTATATATGAGCGATCAGCGTCGGGCACTATAAGTCGATCCAATCAAGTCAGACTTTCACTACCGCAGTTAAACCCATCATTTCAAAAAGGGTACACACTGTTTTCATATATAACTTTTTGGCGCCATTTTATTCATTGGAAGTGTTTTACATATTCCCTGTGAAAAAGGCATATCTTCATGTACTATAAACCAATTTATAAAACAATCGAAAATTAAAGTCTGTATAAAATGGGCATTTATGCCCCTTTCAGGTAAAACGGAACGCAGCTGTCAGATGTGACATAACCTCACTTTATATTTATCAAATGGAGAATCGTGAGTTTGCCAAAAATGTTTATAAATCTAGAAAAAGAGTGTATGATGTAAGGAACATACTCGTAAGCACATGACATTTTCGACATATTCGAAAAAATGACTGGATTTACATACCAGCGGAGTATGAAAATCTTATAGTTGAGGCTAATGAAAATTTTGAAATAAGAAGGCCCAAAACTGAAGATATTATAGATATAAAAAATAGTAGCCGAATCATTATAAGAAACTGATGCTATCTGTGGATTTCTATGGGAGAGGCATACCCAAGGACAAAAATGACATTTGCCGTTTCCAAGGTGTCATAGTTTACATTTTCCAAGTCCACACAGGGTCTTGTGACAACATGTGAACCCACAGATTGTATAATTAACTATGAATTCCAGCTCTTGCAGAGGATGGTCACCAGGCCAGCTGCTCTTACCATCAAGTAATACCATATAACAGACGTGAAAAAACTAGAAAAATATATATTTAACTGAGGTAGCCGATACTTGATGGAAATTCATTTTAAATAAAAAACCAAGATTAATATCTAAATTTCCACTATATTTAAAACTTGTACGTATGACAATTGTTTCGACACACAGTGTCTTTTTCAAATACACACTAAATTAAACTAACAGTAAGAAAAGCAGTTACTACCTAAACTAATCTAATAAAACCATACATGATGATAGTGGGAGTCCCGCATCTCAATGTCTAGAGTAATATAAGTTTAACAAGGGTGAACCATTCAAGTCTACCTGATCATTAAGTAAAATACCCAAATTTTTTCTTTTATTAATTTCTAGGCTCTCTAAAAGATTTAGTTTTTTATATTTATTTTCGTTATGCAACATTTTGAAATTATCGTTGAAAGTGTGATTTTCTAACATTAAGTGATTGGCATAATGAGAATTATTCTGTTCTTTAACATAACTTCTTTTATGTTCATTAAGCCTGGTGGAAAAGGATCTTCCTCTTTGTCCAACATAGACTTTTGGACAAGAACCGCACTCAATTAAATAAACTCCTGATTTATGAAGTTTATTTGTTTGACTTTTATTGTTTTATATTAAGCGTCCAGTACTATGGTTTGTTCTGAATGCAATATTTATATCGCTTGTTTTTGACAAATGTTTAGAAATTAATTTGGTGACTTTTCCTGTATATATAATTGTTTTTTATGCGGTGTTCTTGACTTTATTGACAGGATATATGAAATTAATGGTATTATGATAACATTTTTTATTAATTATTTTATTTATAATGTTTGTGTCATAACCATTATTCACTGCGATCTGTGATGACATTCAATTCTTTGTTATAGTTATCTATTGACATTGGGGTATTTATTAATCTGTGTATGAATGAATTAACTTACTTAATTACTTATTAACTTTACTTAGCGATCAGGTAGACTTGAATGGTTCACCCTTAAACTTATATTACTCTAGACATTAACACGCGGTACTCCCACTATCATCATTTATGGTTTTATTAGATTAGTTTAGGTAGTAACTGTTTTTCTTACTGTTAGTTTAATTTAGTGTGTATTTGAAAAAGACACTGTGTGTCGAAACAATTGTCATACTTACAAGTTTTAAATATAGTGGAAATTTAGATATTAATCTTGGTTTTTTTATAGAAAAATATATTCCAGAGAAGTACCAAAATTTCGATACAGAGGTTTTTACATGGCCAAAAACTTCAGCAAATTCAAGAATATCATGATGATTAACTAACATTACTTCTGAAAAAAACCTTTTAAATTTGTGTGTACATCTAGAAGTCATTTCGAAAAAGGAATTAGTCCAAACATTTTCTGAATGATAAGTGTTTTTTTTTTATAATAAATAAATCTCACAAAAATTGTATGTTTTTATTTATCAACTTCTATGTTTAGTTTCTTTAGCACCATAGACTTTTTTTATAAGAAACACATTTTTGTTGATCCTCAAAAGTTTTAATGAATGGACTCGTGCCCTTTTCGAAATGAAAGGTTATCAGTAGCAACTGATTCGTGTAAGTTCTCTTCTGACGAAAAATGCCTTATACTGCTAAAAGAAGAAGGGAAGCCATTTTTCTTCAGGACAACGCTTTTTAATGTGACCTGAAGCGTTTAAAACCAGTTATGGTGTGAAATAACAATCCCCTACAGCAAAAAGGACTCTAGAACCGATCACCGAGTTGGGCTGCCGGAGATGTTATCGCATCCGCTATATTCCCCAGATTCGCCTCATCAGAATGTCATCTCATCTAATCCTTGCAACATCACCTATCGATCAGGTGAATTGCTTCACATCCTTTGAGGAAGAAGAAACCTGAACGATTTTTTCACATCGATACCACCGACTTTTTTCTATCTGGTATTAGACATTTGAAAGCCTGACGGCCTGAAAGGTCTCAAAAGTTTCCTTCGAAGATTAAGTTTATATTAGTTTTCTCATAAATAAATGTTAAAAATAATAAAGTAGTATTTTAATATTTTGAAAATGTTCCAAATAGAACTTCCAGCAAGTTGATATTTCCTGTCGTATTAAAAAACAAACATATTCTTAATCTGTTTATAATTATTTATAAGAGCAATAGTTTTGTACTGAATTTGATAAATTAGCAGTTAGCGGGAAGCTAAGACAGTAAAGTTATAACTAGTTTCAGAAATTTTACGATCATACCGCGTTTTATTTTAAAACTTAATATCAGAGATAATGAAAGTTTTTTCCTGTCTTGACTGCCTAAAGTTTTAAAATTAGTTAATTTTTCATAGAAATGTGTCCGGAGAGGCTATAAAACGATCTATCACGTTCCCATCCCCAATAATAGAATTATTCGGAAGCGGAATGTGCTGTAAAGTTTAAATTCCTTCTTATTTCGCCGGTTGGATCGCGGGGGAATACCCAGGGGATGATTAAACTGAGACGAAATGTGGTCGGTGGATGCTTTAAAGTGGCTAGTGCCAAACTACAGCAGTTCTCATGAGGATGGACAAAGAAACAATGGACATTGAAGTGGAACAAAGCTGTTCTTATATAAGTAGATCTTGTAAATTTAATCTAATATACGTCGTTTAAATGTTAAATGTATTATGCTCTATATATACTGGGTATAAGGGAAAGTACTTTCGTAAATTTAACCAACGATTCTTCTCATCATTCTTCATCATCAGTTCCCTACAACAAGGATCAAAAACTTAAGGGTTCTCGAGAAAAAAAAATGTAAAGTTATTTCGAAAAGCTGTGATAAGAAATAACATTTTAAACAAAAAAAAAAACAATATAATCATACCCTATATCGGATCTGAAGGATGTGACAATGTCGCGATATCGCTATGTCAAAAGTTGTTATTTTAAAATTGCGACAAAAATTGTTTCATTGTTTCAGTGCGTGTATTTAAGTTCGATTTATAACCAAAATATATTCTGTACGCGAATATCTTTAAAATTGGCTTCAATGCCCATTTCCCTTTCGGGTTAGATCATTTACCAACGATCAATAAAAGTTTCATTGTGAAGGGAACCCATATCCAATCGATCACGCACCAAAAATGAGTGAAGAAAGAAAATCTTGCTGAAAAGCCACTAACAATTTTCAAAAATAAATTATATTTCAAAAGTTAAAAACATTTTAAATGTCATAATATGATTTTAATTACTTTTCGCAAATTTAATACGCTAATTTAAATTAATTAAAACCATAAATTAATTAATTGGTTTAATATCAAATATATAAAAAAATAACTTTAATCATCAATTAATCATCCTTTTCATTCAATATTTCCATAACGCGTATAGCACAATCAGCTATCTCATTCACCAAATCGATGATATTATTCATACATCGATTCATATCTCTCACTTCTATCTGTCTTTCTTTCATCTTTTGCCAGGAAGTCTCTCAATATTTGTCCAATTTTCTAAAAGAGTTTTGGATACGGGTAGTGTGGTTCCAAAATTTCAGGAAAGTAGACGGCAACGAGAAATCGGCGTTAATGTAGAAGAATCAATTTTTCATCTTGTTGAAAAGGATTCCACCAGAAGTATTCGAGGTGTTGCTCGACAAGTTGAAGTTTCCCATTGGATTGTACATAGATCACTAAAGAGCAATTACACTACCCCTATCAATGTACAAAGGGTGCACTCTGACCCACCGAGTTTTTCATACAGGCAAAAATTCTCCAAATGTTTTGTTTATTTTTCAACCGACGAAGCTTCTTTATAAGGAATGGGATGGGGGACATTTTGAAACGTTTAAAACGTGTTATGGTGTGAAAAATTAGTGATAGTAATTTCAAGTTTCACATTAAGCAATAATAATGTTTTCCTTTTTTTTTTGTAACAAAACAAAACAAATTTGTGAAGAAACGAACATAAGATTATATTTCCGATAGATCGATATAAACAAAACGAAAATAGCCATTGTTAAAAAAATTAAACTTACAAAAAATTAAAACAACAATTTCCGCGGAAAACAGGTATGGAAACACCTGTTTTCCGCGGAAATTGTTGTATTTTGCATAAATGTTTTAAGGAAACTTGGTGTTCAAAAATTTTATTTTAACTACACTTCCACTACATTTCAACATAGAGAGTCTTTCTCAAATACCAAACTGCAATGTTTAATTTAAAGTGAGAAAATGAAACATATACTAGTTTCCACTTAAATTGTTGTATTAATATATTGAATTATTAGGATTGTACTTATCTTGGCGTCACCCTGGATAGATCCCTCACTTACAAGTAGTATATCCCCGGGGTGGCACAGAAAGTTAAGACCCGAAATAATATTATTCATAAGTTGGCAGAATCTTCCTAGGGAACGAATAGTCAGACACTCCAAACATTTGCACTAGCACTCGTTTACAGAGTACTATGCCTCTGTCTGGTACAAAAGTGAACATACTTATAAACTGGACGTTCAGTTGAATGACACCATGAGAACTATATCTGGCACCGTGAAATCAACATCCACCGCCTGGCTCATCCTTTTGTGTAATATTGCCCCTCCAGATCTGCGCTGGTTGGCTCCAGCGAAAGAACAATGGGACAGAATACGTGATGCAAATATGTCAGAATTACCCATACTTAAGGACTGGAACAACCTGCCACGGTATAGGTTGAAATCGCGTCATCCAATCTGGATAGACACAGACTTGAAAAATGGCATAGATATTAATGAAAGGTGGACCTCTCTTCTTCAACACCCACTCAAACAACCTTACCAAGAATGTCGACCTTATCAATCTGCTGGATAAGGAAATGCTGGGTTTGAACCTGCCGAGGAGCACCTGGAGTTGATTGAACAGGTTTAGAACCGGACATGGCAGATGCAATGACATGTTGCACAAATGGAAGGTGGCGACTTCCCCTGGATGTGATTGCGGCGACCTATATCAAACAATAAACCATTTGGTGAACTCCTGCCCTTTGAGAAGTCTCCCAGGTGCACTGAAATTGCTCGACGATCTCGACGTGGATGTATAATCGTCTAGGTACAGCGTCTCTAGTTGGATCTATGTGTGTATGCGTGGCCTATTTTTTTTTATGATAATTTAACCTTATGTGTACTTTGCGATATATTTATATTTATATTTACTAATACTTAGTTTATCATTTTTTGTTTTTTATTATATCAAATATCTCATACAATATATATATATATATATATATATATATATATATATATATATATATATATATATATATATATATATATATATATATATACATTTTCTAACTGTAAATTTATCATTGTAGTTTCGTATTTGAAAAAAGATATTGTGTGTCGAAATAATTATTATACAATTTTTTAAATATAGTAGAAATATAAAAATAAAATCTCAGTTCTTTTATTTTCATTAAAGAATCTTACTAATAAATATTAAGAAGAAACAGATATAGATTATTACAGTTTAATAAAGGTAAAACCGCTGGAACTTTAAACCAGCTACTAAGAATATTAACACAGCCCAAATTCTGACTATACAAAATAGTATTAAGACCAACAGGAAACTAAACAAGAGGACGCAAGAAGAACTGTTAATATGGCAGCAGAAGATACTGACAATCATATCGTTATTTCACAAAAATTTAAACTCGCTTCTTTCAAACGAATATTTTCTATTTCAAATTCGAATAATTGGCTTTTTGAATAAAACATAATTATCCATTTCTTCACTTTATTTAAAAACTTTATCATAAATAATATTAATAATCGATGCGAAAAACTTGTTAATTAATTATAAATGAATTCAAATGTATAAAATTTTAAGTAAAATCAGGACTACGAAAGCGCCACGATTGGCTGTTATGTTTGTGTGGTCATTATGTTAAAGTGTTCTCACGGAAGAACTACCAACGGCTTTTACCTGTATATATACTGTCAACATTATTAAAGTTTAGTGCAAAAACAATTATTGGTTACTAATTTAGTTCAGTAATGCGTGATAAAGGGTTCATAAAGGCCATTAGTGATAATATACCTAGTGTAGATAATTTTATGATCACAGATTTTCTCAAAAATGACATTCAGTTCAATGTTCGAGGTACTAAAGAATCAATTTAAGGCCGGTCGTGTTGGGTGCGACGGTAAAGTGGTCGCTTCTCGCTACGGTGTTGAAACTTCAGATGGCGCTGTAGTCGCGTCGATTCCAGCACACGAATGGTTGTTTTCCTTTCTTTCTTCTATCTGTATTCACTGCCTACCCCTCCGCCCCACACACACATATACACTATGACATTTTGGATTTTTTGTTTCAAAACCTCATTTTCCTGGAACGACGTGATACACACACCAATTACATTATAGCAGTTTTAGGAGGATTTTAAAAACACTTTTTAACTTAGTTAAATATGAAAAATACTTAACTAACTTGACGAAGCATTTTTTAGCAGTTTACCTTGCCATTATTTTTCCAATTGCATACGGAACAAAAATCATTTGGTAAACTCCTGCCCTTTGAGAAGTCTCTCAGGTGCACTGAAATTGCTCGACGATCTCGACGTGGATGTATAATCGTCTAGGTACAGCGTCTCTAGTATGTGTATGGAGTGTATGGAGTTTTTTGACTTCTTTGGACTGTGTCCAATGAAATATACTAAACAAGGATTATCTTTTCATTGTAATATATATATATATATATATATATATATATATATATATATATATATATATATATATATATATATATATATATATATATATATATATATATATATATATATATATATATATATATATATATATATATATATATATATATATATAGATGGATGGAGAGATGTAGATGGAAAACTGAAAAGATTTGCCCAATATTTTTCAGAGATGCTAAATGAGACTGGTGAAGAAGGGAACTGGGGAGAACATGAAATGGAAGAAGATGCGATTGCAGAAAATAACGAAATTATAAATGCACCTACAAAAGAAGAAGTAGAAGTTTGTATAAAGCAGTTAAAAAATAACAAAAGTGCTGGAGAAAATAGTATAACAGCTGAAATCCTGAAACACGGTGGTGATACTTTGGTGGCAAGCACATGGAAGTTAATGAACAGAATTTGGCAAGAAGAAAATATGCCAGAGAAATGGAATAAAGCGCTGATAGTGCCACTGCACAAAAAAGGAGCTAAGGAGGAATGTAATAACTACCGCGGAATTGCACTGCAAGACGTGACCTACAAAGTGATGGCCAAGATGATTAAAGATCGACTAGAGAAATACCATAACGAACAAGTAGGGGAATACCAAGGAGGGTTCAGGGCAGGAAGATCAACAACCGACCAGATATTCATCATGAAACAGATCCAACAGAATACTTATGAGCAAAATTTGAGCTTACATTTGCTGTTCATAGATTACCGGCAAGCATATGACTCCATTAGCAGGGAAAAGGTGTTCCAAGCAATGAGACAACTGGGGGTCCCGGAAAAGTTGAGGAAGTTGGTGGAGATGACTGTCAGGAGAACAGTAAATAAAGTTATAGTCGATGGAGCAATGTCTGAGGAGTTCATTGTAAAGAAAGGACTGAGACAAGGCGATCCACTGTCAACAGTTTTGTCCAATCTGGTGCAGGAAGTGATTCTGAGGGAGAGTGGCATCAATACCAAGGGGTTAATATATGGTACCAGACACCAATGTTTGGCTTATGCCGACGACATTGTACTGATGGCGAGATCCAAGAAAGAAGTAGTAAAGGTTTTCAAGATGTTGGAAAGAAAGGCGAGAGAATATGGTTTAACAATTAACGAGAACAAGACCAAATATATGGTAATGAAAGATAGCACCAGAGGACTCTCCCCTAATTTAGTCATTGATTGTGCAGTAAATAAGAAATATACAATAGAGAAAGTGGAACAAGCTGAATATCTGGGAGTAACACTAACGAGTAAAGGGGATGAAGAAAAGGAAATAGAGAAACGACTAGCGAAAGGAAGCAAAGCTGCAGGAATGTTTTCAAAAGTTTTAAGGGCAAAGAATATAACAAGAGCAGCAAAAGTAAGAGTGTATCAATCAATACTAAGGTCCACGGTTACCTATGCGTGCGAGACATGGACGATGACGAAGAAGGAAGAAACTAAGCTGGAAGTCTGGGAACGAAAAATATTAAGGAGAATTTTTGGAGGAGTTAAAGTTCTGAATGAATTTAGAAGAAGAACAAACAAAGAAATAGAAGAACTGTACAAAAAACCAAACATTGTTCAGGTGGTGAGAGCGCAGCGAGCTAGATTGCTAGGGCACATAGCGAGGATGTCCAGCGGGAGATGGGTTAAAGGAATTCTAATGAGAGGCGAAGTGGGAAGGAGAAGAAGAGGGCGACCGAGGAAGAAATGGCTGGATGAGGTGCTAAATGATTTGAGGAAAGTAGGAGTGAGGGATTGGAAGACTGATGCTTTGGACAGAAAAAGTTGGAAAAGAAGAGTGAAATAACTCGAAGCCAAGGGCCACTAGGCCTGTAGAGCTGAATATTATTATATATATATATATATATATATATATATATATATATATATATATATATATATATATATATATATATATATATATATATATTATTTTTCATTATTTTTCCAATTGCATACGAAACAAAAATCATTTGGTGAACTCCTGCCCTTTGAGAAGTCTCCCAGGTGCACTGAAATTGCTCGACGATCTCGACGTGGATGTATAATCGTCTAGGTACAGCGTCTCTAGTATGTGTATGGAGTGTATGGAGTTTTTTGACTTCTTTGGACTGTGTCCAATGAAATATACTAAACAAGGATTATCTTTTCATTGTAATATATATATATATATATATATATATATATATATATATATATATATATATATATATATATATACATATACACATTTTTGTCCCTCAGTGTATATCTATTTTAAACGCTCATGAAGCTACTTCATTAATTTATCCATATACTAAAAATTACCTTCACACCAAGAAAGTCATTTTGTTATTACTCTGATTTGGAATTTTCTCGTGAGGATTTATTAATTAAACCAAAATTATTATACCCTAACGATTCCTTCCACCCTCCATATTCTCACCAAATTATTCAGATATTCTCCTCTCCTTTAATACTCACTCAGTCGATAGATAAGAATTAACAAGAAAACGACAAATTATTTTGACACAACGAGGAAAAGCTGCGTCCGGAAAATTATTAATTTTCCTTCATCTCAGAGAAGGAAAGATGTTTCCATTGCCGCTAGGGAAAGTCCATAAACGTTTATTAAATTCAGCTTCAATGAAAATTTTTAAAAGCTCCTTATTTTTGCGTTCACAAGGAAACGAATGGTTTTTGATTTGAAATTTTTGTTTTGTTTGTTAATTTGGCTAAAATTAGGTTTGCTTCGTTAATGATGTTTTTTCAATTTTAATATTGTGGTTTTTGGCGATGGAAAACACTTTCAAGGACAGCTCCATTTCAAATTTTAAAAACATTTTCTTGTTTTTATCCCTATTTGCTCCATTTCAAATTTGATAAAATATTTTTTTGTTTTTATCGATTATACAAAAAATGTTTGCACAAAATATGTTTTTGTAAACGATTGCAATAAAATTATGTTTCATATGTTATGTGGACAAGTTAAATTATAGAATTTGGGGAAGTGAAAATCCTCGAGTAATTGCAAAAGAACATTTACACCCTCTTCGAGGAACGGTGTGGTGTGCATTGTGGGCTGGAGGGGAACAGGGCCATTTTTTTCATAAAAATGACGATGGTGAAAGGGTAAATGTTAATGGCTAACGCTACCGTAAGCCACTAAGCTAATTCAAAAGCTCGCTGAGCGGAAATGATGAAACAAGTTTATAGTAAAGAAAAATGACTTTATTCTTTCGTATATTCTCCCTTAACGATTCTCCAATTCATTATATTTTCTGTAGTGATTTTCAGGAAATCCTTCAATATACTCATCTACAGCTGCTATAACTTCTTCATTTCATGAAAAACGTTTGCTAGGTAGGTGTTTTTTGAGGTTTGGGAACAGATGAAAGTTAGAGGGGGCCAGATCTGGTAAATATGGTGGATGCCCAACAATTCATAATGTAACTCCTTCAATTTGGCAATGTTTTTTTTTCTTCGCTAAACCAGGTTTTTCGCACGAATTTTTGCATCAATCGATCCAAAAGGTTTGAATAACACTGTCCTGTTATTGTTTTACCGGTTTGAAGATAATCAATAAACAAAATGTATTTTGCATCCCAAAAAATTGATGATACCGCCTTGGTCGATTTTGACCACTTTGGCTGTTTCGGAGCTGAACAATTAGGCTCAGTCCACTCTGCGGTTTGTTGTCGCAATTATGCATCATAGTGGTAAACTCAAGTCTCTTCCATAGTTACAAAACCACGTTGAAAATCTATTTTATTCACATGAAAAAGATCCAAATAGTTAGAAAGTTTTACTTGAAGTTGTTTTTGATCAGAATTTAACAAATGCGGCACCCATCTTGCAAATAGCTTTCTCAGTCACAATAACTTTTTTCAAAATATGAAACACTGGTTCAGTTGAGATATCTATGGCCTTAGATATGGTTAGATTATGATCAATTGTCTGTCATCCATAATCGTATCACGTATAGAATTCATGATTTGGTCTGTATTTACACTTATTGGACGCCCTGACCGAGGATCATCATTCAGGTTTGTACGACCAAGTTGCTACTCACCTGCTCACTTACAAAACATTGTTTGTGAAGGAACAAACTCTCCTAATATATTAGGAGAGTTTGTTAATACCGTTTTACTATGAATTTGCATTGCCTTTAAACCTTTTTTACAAAGAATTTAATCACTGTACGATTTTCAATATTTTCCATTTTAAAAACGCTGATCATAAACTAGATGTTGGTCCACGAACTTTTCAATTAGACCTTTTAAGGCCCCAATTGGATAATATACACCTTACCGGCATGTTCTTTCAACAAAATGGTGTCATACGGGGATATAAACTTTGTATTTGCTCCGGACACGAAATGGTGATATTCAGTGGCCTGCAAGATCGTGTGATTTGACCTCCCTCGAATTTTTCTTTGGAGCCTTCCTCAAGGGCTAAGTCTATTCTAATAATCGATTAATGAGTTGAAGCAAAGCATGCATCAAGTTATTGGTCAAATTGAACCGCAATTGTGTGAAATTTTTAATGACAATTTTACTATAAGACTGCAGCAAACTTTCATATATAACTGAAATTGATTTCTATTATCCTCATTATTGAGAACACTTTCTCAAATTCGGTTTGAAAAGTGGGAACTACTACAGCCATTGAAAGTATTTTAATAAATCCAAACTAGTTTCTTAGTTCGTAAGAGATGTGTAATGTTTTTTTTTGTGAATGATATTTTTATTTACAATTTGATAAGCAGACATCTTTTTCATTAGAAGGTGTTTCTTATTTAGTTTTTTAGTACTGACAGGTTGAATATGTAAGTAATAATAATATTAGATTTAACTGAGCTAGCCGATACTTTATTTTAAATAAATAAAGCAAAGATTAATATCTAAAATTTTCACTATATTTAAAAATGTATGTATAATAATTATTTCGATACATAGTGCCTTTTTTAAGTACAAACTATGTTAAAGCAAAACCAACAGTAACAAAAGTAATTACAACCTAAACTGTCCAGTGACCTAATAATTCCATAAAACACGATAGTGGAGAAATCCTTTTTGTTTTGTCAACTTCTAGGAGGGCAATATAGGTTCAACAACGGTGAACCATTCAAGTCTAGCTGGTCATTTAGCAAAATACCCAATTTTTCGTTTTATTAATTTCTAGGCACTCTAAAAGAATTTTTTTAAATTTATTCTCATTATGTAACATATTAAAATTATCATTGAAATTATGCTTTTTTAACATTAAATGGTTAGCATAATGATAATTATTTTTTTCTTTACTGTAACTTCTTTTATGTTCATTGAGTCTAGTAGAGAAAGATCTTCTTGTTTGTCCAACATAGACTTTGGACACGACCTGCACTCAATTAAATAAATTTCTTAGTTATAGAGTTTGTTTGATTAACCTTTCACGCGTATGTAATTATTTTGTACACTGCATTCTTGATACCATTGAAAAGATATATTAAATTAATGGTTTTATTATAATTTTTTTTATTAATTATTTTATTTATAATGTTTGGGTCATATCCGTTAATTACTGAGATCTGTTTAAAAACATTCAATTTTTTGTTATAATTACCTTTTGACATGGGGATATTTAATAATCTGTATATAAATGAGTTAAATGCTTCCCTCTTTTGTGAATAAGGATGATTGTGTGAACAAGATATATTGTGTATAATTAAATCTGTGTCTGTGATGGTTTATGAAAAATTGCAAAATCACGTTTTTTGTCTTTTCTAGTAATTGTTAAGTCTAAAAGGTTAACACTATTATGTTGCTTTTATTGAACTGTGAATTTAATGTTCTTATGTAATTAATTTATGGAAATTAAGAATTGATTTAGACAGACAATTCGTTCTGATAGACAATTAATTTGAATTAATGTGGAAATTTTAGATATTAATCTTTCCTTATTTATTTATAATATTAGATATAAAAATATAATGTTCTTTGTTCTGAATAACTTAAGTCTTGTGGTGATCAGATAGGTCCCGAAGTATTATGTTTGAACGTTTCAGCATCCTATCCATATATTTTTCACTATATCGTTTGATTTTTGCCTAAATAAGTCTTAATCTTTAAGACTTTATATATCCGCAATATTAAATAAAAACAAATATTTATCATTGAAAATGGTTTTATTGTTTTTCAAAATATTCTCTGCGATGATCGATACACTTTCGCATACATCTGAATCAATTTTCATAGCCCTTTTGCCACTCCGATTGAGGTATCTCCAAAATATGAAAGAATAGGGTAAGGTAAAGAACGACCATGCGTCGCTGGTTGTTTTTTCCTATTTCTTCAAAGAGTTCTTGCAAACAAATGGCTGTGTACCATTCAGAATTGATCGTTCTACTATTCTATAATTTCCAAAAAAAGAGCAGGCGACCATTTGCTTCGAAGTGGTTCTTGCACGAACAACATTTGGTTGGGTATGGCTCATTTTGTGAAGACCCATACAGTCGACTGCTGTATTATGAAGATTCGTCAACTGTGTAGATGTTATAATCGGCTTTTGGCGTAGCACGATTATATTTTTTTGAGTATTTCTTTACACCAATCGACACGAGCCTTTTTTGAGCGATGCGGAATTCAACGCGCATAAATCTTTTTCACGGTTAAATGTTGGAATATCACATGACAATCTTGCTTTATCAGTTTGCGCACACTATCGATGTTTTGTGGCACAGCAATCCATTTTGGATGACCTCCTTTAAATTCGTCCATGATTGATATTCAATATTCACTAAACGTGTATATATATTGGTTTTATATAGTGTTTAATCGCCAAAAGTCGAAGTGAGTTGATTGATGCACTGTTGTTGAAATAATCCACATCGAAAGTCGTAGTCAATCATCGCACGAAAATTCTCACGAGTTAATTCCATTTTTTGACTGAGATGATATTTTCATGTTACTAAACAACACAAATAGCGTCCATATGACAACATGGTCTGAGTATGTATACAGTCAACAATGTCAAACTTAACGATGTAAATGTCAGATGGCGCCTGGCAACATCATTGTTGCCAATTCCGCATACATAAATAGCCCTACCGGTACCTCGTAATTGTTCTAATCCATATTGCTTTTAATATTATTTAGCCTTCGGTCTAAGGCAATGCGTTATATTTTAAATCAATTTTGTAAGCATACAGTTATGTTATTCTCTTCCATTCTCCTCTATTTTTTGTGTTGATTTTCCAGTTTCTTATATCTCTGTCTTTCAGATCAAGACAGGTCAAATTCTCCGAGAAACTTATGGTTAAGCACAAATGAACGATCCGAGGAGGGTCCTGACCGAGGTTAATCAGTAGTTGATGATCGTGGTTTAGAGGCCACGTTAGGTCTAGTCGTGTTGCTGGTGCCTTAATTCTAACTCTCTTGCGCTTGAATTATATACGGTATACTGCTTTTTTTAGCAAGAATTTTCTAAAATGAAGGCTGTTTCATTAAAAGAGGCGATTATTCTCAACACTGTTGTCTTGTTATACAATATATTTTTACTGCGTATTATAAATATCATATATTTGTTACGTATTGTAATAGCTTAGTATTTAATTTAACATTTTTTTCACTGTTTTGATGTATAGTATCAATCCATTTAGTGTATGATATTCAGCGTCACGAAGTAGCTGAACTTTTCAATATTCAAATATTTAAAAAATCTTAATATTTTTACTAAAAAAGCTAATACTTACATTTCTCTTATTGCTCTTCTTCGTCTCTGAACAAACAATTCGCTCGTTGCTTCTACACACAAAACGATTAATTTTTTGTCGCACGGCACTGGCGTCTGATCCAACAGTCTGGGCCCTCGCAAATTTCCCGCTAATCCTACTTTACTGGCTGATGACGTTTGCCAAGCGTCGCACGAAGTATCAAGCGCTCTGGTGCCGTCTACCAGAGCTCCATGCCAGACGGATTTTGTCGGCCACGATGGGTCAGTCATTACATTTTTACCTGCGAAAATTAAAGGATGATTTATGGTAGAAATATGTAAAATTTTATTGTTGCTGGGTGGTTTTGGCACTTACCACTGTAAGAGAAAATTCTCGGTGGATGTGGAAAAGGTGCAGCATCTCCACTAAACATTTCCGCCCATGAATTAAATAAAACTTCACCTCGTAGATTGCTTACTGGTAGTTTTCGGTCTGCTTGTCGTACTATAGAGTCAACGTTTTGAGTTCGAGAAGATAGGAAAGCCCTATAACCAAAAATAAAATGGTTAATCTCTATATTTATTTTACGTAATAGCAATGTGGTGCAAATAAGATATTAAATTATGACAAATAAAAATTTGAAATCAAGTAAAAACACTGATAACCACAGTATTTGTGACATAGTAAATTTAGGGTATTTATGGTGTCATTTAATACGCTGCAAAACAAAGCTGTAAATGTAATTTTTCTGCCAGCCATAGATTATCTGTAATACGCAAACTTATAGAATACAACTGTTTAGTCCTGTTTATTAAAACTGTTTATGCAATTAGGCATGGAGAGTAGAGTGTACCTACAATTTAGACTACTAGAAAAAAATCATCAATAATTTTATAATATTTGCTTTGAAACTTGTTATAAGTTTTTGTAAAAGTCCTACAAAAATCTTTGAAATAACTGAAACTGTGGATGATTGTGAACTAATGCGATGTAAGGACGGTTTTAAGTGGTTTGTAAGATGTTATGATGACCCAGAGAATATCGAAGATGACCCATGGTTAAGTTCAATAATTCGATTTGAATAAAATATTGAAAAATTGATAGCAATTTTTAAAAATGATCATTTGACTACTGGGGCCATTCGGGAGTTTACTGCATTTATGAATACATTGCACATTTAATTTCAGTTTTTTTCAGATTTAATTTAATTTCAACAGTATCTCTAGTCTAAAGAAAACCCTATGCTATTTATGTATCTATTAAAAACTGAAACTGACGTTGAAGCTATGTGTTTTCAAAATAATTTGGAACATTCATCAGTGTTCGACGACCGGAGACTTTGGAGGTCGTTTACAAAAACCTAACCTAACCTAAGAATATTCTGAAAAATATTTCAACCATTTTCAGCCCTGTACTACGAGGTGTAAATAAAGCAATGAGACTGGTGTCATAGTGCTCGATCTGGCAATACTGTTGGTTTCCCATTTGATGGGGAGGCAAGCTAATAGCTGATGCGTCTCCAGTACGAGTCTGAAGTAAGTAAAGGAAGTTGAAACTTCCTAGTTTCAACTTCCGTTACTTACGAGTCACTTGGTTTTATAATTCGTTCTGAAAACAATTTCGAGCAAAGGTGCCATATTATGGTTTAGATCAGACTTGGGTACAGTGCGACAGAAACTTTGCAAAACTTCAACAGGTTTATGGAATTAGTGTTTTGTCAAGGTCCTAGGTCTTTAGTTGATTTAAGGCATTCCTAGAAGGTCGAGACTCAATTGATTAACCTCATAGCGGAATAAGCCTGAACTAAAACTTGATAGCACACCGTTGCTACAAATTATTGTTGCTCATTTCTAGAATGCATTAGAAAATATATACTCCAGACGCACCAGATGTTGGATTGGCTCCCCCTCCAAATTGTTTGCTCCCTCTCATTGCTATATTTATATACCGCAAAGCAAGGTATCAATTTTTAAGAAAACATTTTAGAAACTCTAAATAAATAACTCATTGAATTTAAATTTCTCATTAATTACTTTTCCCTATGGACAGCCTGTGTGTGCAATAAAAATCTACGAAGGTTTAATTTGAATTATGTTTTATTCGTGATTTGATGGACGCAACACAACTGCATTAAATTGCAATATTTTTTTTCATCGAAAACAATTTGTTTTCATCAAGGTCTGTAAAGCGTTCATTTGGTAATCGTTTGTTTCGATTAGTAAAATACAATGGATTTTGGTCCGCGCAATTTTTATTTTTAGACGATTTCCCATAAATCGTGTCCCAGTTTATGTTGATTAACTTTTTACAAATATAGTTTTATATGTAAATGGAACTGACAAGGAAAAATATTAAAATATAACATATGGGGGGGATGAAACATATTGTTTATTCAGTCAGTAAATATTTAGAGAAACGAGAATATTGCACGTCTAGAAAGGAAGTATTCTATCTGTGTATATGAAGGATGTCTCTCTTATCTGTAGGTGGAAATTTAAATTAAAAAAAGTCACACATCCGTTCTTGAGTACTAATTTATTAACTGGCATAGAAATGTGCATAAATATACAAATATTTATTTACACACAGTATAAAATGTTATGTAGTATTCTTCGTATGCTACTAAACAGTATTCTTGTTGTTCTGTTAAAAGTGCTAAAAGTGTTAAAAGTGCTAAAACGTTGTTTGAAGCAAAATTTAAAAAGGGATGAGCTATTCGTATGGAAGAAGAATGTTTTAATGAAAGAGCGAGACAATTGAATAATACTACTTAGCACTGGTTTGATGGTATGGATAAAATGGTTTGAAAACTATAGTTATGTACGACTACAAGGTTCTAATCCTAAAACTATGTGACGAACATCATTTGGATTGGATGGAGGCTTATTCAACCTGGACTTAAAGTCAAATTAAAAATAAAGGAGGTTATCATCGTAAAGCTGCAGGTTGCAGATGGTTGTGTGTGTATATTGGCTCACTGTTACTCACTTCTAACGTTGATGGGTTTACTTAGTGAGGCCTACGGCGCGTTCGGACTAAAAATGAATGTACACAAAAAATAAAAGATTACAACAAACTGCTCCTAACGAAAGATATAGGGACAGACAGCTGCTCTGTCAATATGAAAAAAAATATGTTATATATAGAATAAAGTGTGCTGGTGCCAAGTTTGGATGTCTAATAATTAGGGTGTGTAATAATCGAGACTTAATGGAACACACTAAAATCAGTGTTTACAATGCCATCATTATTCCCAGTCTTCTGTAAGAAACTGAACCCTCGGTCCTGTATCGGAAGAAAATAAAACAACTCTGGATATTCCATCAAGACTGCCTCCTGAAAATCTTGAGAATAAAATGACAAGACGATCAGACCAATGTGGAGGCATTTGAAAGAGCTAACAATTTGAACATAGAATCCCAGATCACAAAAGCTTAGCGGAGATGATTAGGTCATTGCCAAATGATGCAGGATATTAGAATGCCGAAGCAGATCCTCTATGGCGAATTAAAGAACAAGTGAGATCTGGTAATTTTTAATAGAAGATACAAAAAAGTCATAAAATCGCCTCTAAAGAACTCCATGTCAAGTGTATCTGAATGAGAAAGGACGGCAAGCAACATACCCAAATAGGGTTAAAAGATATACAGAGCTGTGTAGCTCTATGAGAAAAATAATTGCTAAAAGGCCACAGTCAGAAGCAGGCGCGAAAAGACAAATATGCTGGATCGCTGGTACTAATTTTGTATCCTTCATATTTTAGATGCCCAGCACGTGGAAAACCATCCATATCTAAGCTAGGTTATTTAAGCCACAATGGGGTCTACAATTTCTTCGACATACTGATGAGGCGTCACATTACCTCGGATAAAAACTAAAGGTGACCTACTAACATGTGCGATGGCACTCCAAACCATAACACCCATTGTGCGACGTACGTGCCTATTTCATGAAGAACTCCGGATTTCGCTGTTCTCCGCGATATCTTCTTACAAGAGCACGGTCGTCATGACTACCTATAGAAAAGCGGGACTCGTTACTAAAAACAACACGATTCCATTCCGCATCCCACTGATGTCTTCCTTCGCACCTCCAGCCGTTGGCGCCGATGTTTCGCCATTAAAGGTAAAGCCAAATATGGTCTGTAAGAAACGAATCCAAAAGATCTGATTCTGCGGTAGATTGCTCGTATTCCAATTAACCTTCCATGCTCTTCGTACCACTGGTAAGAAATTGACCTTGAAGTTGTACTTGAAGCGCCTGTACCTCTAGCTCGTTGTTGTCGTCCTTCTTCGGTCCACGCTTGCTAAGTTCTCAATACTGTGTGAATGGTCCTAGTCATTTTTCTTCCAAATTCTCGAAAAGATAATCCGGTGTCTCTTAGACTTACAATGCGGTCCGTCTCAAATTGTGTCAATTGGCAAATGCTCTACCAATTCGTAGAGTAACTCCTTTAATTTAGCCGTGGCAAGGATACCTCTGTGGACCGGTGAGCCATTGTCTTGATGAAAAATCAAATAAAAGTTTGTTTTCTTCCAATTGATCCAAAAGGTTTGAGTAATACTGTCCTGTTATTGCTTTGGTATTGTACTGGTTCGGAGGTAATCAATTAACTTTTTCAGGGTATCAGAACGACCGAGACAAAAATATATGATAATGGCCAATAATTTTATAAATAAAAACATAATGTCAATATAGTAATATTTGAATATATTGATTACTAATCTACGGTTGCTATAACTTTTTCATTTGATGAAAAACGTTTGCCACGTAAGAATTTTTTGCTGTTTGGGAACAGATGAAAATTAAAAGGGGGCAGATCTTGTGAATATGGTGCATGCTCTACCAATTCGTAGAGTAACTCCTTTAATTTAGCCGTGGCAAGGATACCTCTGTGGACCGTTGAGCCGTTGTCTTGATGAAAAATCAAATAAAATTTTTTTCTTCCAATTGATCCAAAAGGTTTGAGTAATGCTGTCCTGTTATTGCTTTGGTATTGTACTGGTTTGGAGGTAATCAATAAACAAAATGCCTTTTGCATCCCAAAAAATTGATAATATAATTAAAATACAAAAACTTTTACTGGGTGTTCCTTTTTCTTACTTACTTAGTATATTTTAATACCTTGCTACAGAAAACCATGTTTTATTTAAAATTCACATCTTATTCTCTTATTGTAAGAACCTTTATTGATATTATTAATTAATCGAAAACTTTTTTAGGTTGTCGGAAAGACCGAGATAAAGAAAATATGATAATGGCCAATAATTTACTTAAAGTTAATGTCAATATAGAAAGATTGGAATATATTTATTAGTTTTAGAAACGGATATATCTCCTATGAGATGCTGCTAAATATACAAAATGAAATTACCT
Source organism: Cosmopolites sordidus (assembly GCA_031761425.1). NCBI lineage: Eukaryota > Metazoa > Arthropoda > Insecta > Coleoptera > Curculionidae > Cosmopolites > Cosmopolites sordidus. Next base: position 245,721 of record JARFXV010000681.1, read on the forward strand.
GAAAGTGCCTTTTAGGCCAGCTCTGTGGGCTTCTCGGTAGCAAGCGTAATCAGCTCCTCTAACTCCATGAACGTCCCCTGTAGCCGGTTCGTTCAGCGCAGCTAATCTCAGCTATAAAAAAAACATACATTTAATTCTATGACTTTAATGTTTGACGTGGATAATTTCGCTAAAATCCATATACAATATTAAAAAGCTTTTTGGTTTTTATCTTTGCATATTAACATTTCTCTGACTTTTTTTTAATTATGTGAATTTGAATACTGTGTCTCAAATACGATATGCGTGTTTGCATTTTTGAAAGCAAACATGTAAATACTGTGCCATATAGATGATTATCTTTAGATCATGTCATGTTTATATATGGATTGTACGATTTCCCGATATTCAAATATGATAAAAATATAACTACCGTATACAAGAATAATTTGCGAATTAATATTTTTAATACGATGATAGAGTGAAAAATCAGATACCCTTCCGATAGATGGTGGTGCGATCGCAAAGACCACTGCATTTCGGTAAAGTTGCTTTATTACTCGCAACCGCTCAATCGACTGGAAGCCGATATGTCATTAGGTTTTGTTTTGACAGTGTTCGAAAGCCGATATATTCGATATTTTTGCTATAATGGAAAAAAAAAAGAAAACTTGAAAAACTTTTATGGAGGCTACTCCTTCTCCTTCTCATTTCATGGTTTAAATGAAGTATTTAAACTGGGTTTCGATGTGCTCAAATCAGTACGTGTTACGCGTTCCACTCAGGACTTTAATCTATTTGAAGATATTGATAAAAAAATACCATTGATTCATTATTACTAATACTATGATGGAGCAAATAAAGTGAAGGTATTCGCATTATATCTGCCGTAAAGACGTGTAGTGAAAATCGTTAGTTTTTTTGCGATACCCTGTATATCCAGAGAAGAATACAGAATTGTAACCATGAGTTTGAAACAATTTAGATTTACGTATGAGTATTTCATTCTTAATAAATCCATCCATCATCTATCAGCAGCTTATTCCAAAGCCGGACGAAGACCTCTCTTAAGAGCTTCCACTGAGTTCGGTCTTATGCCACTTGCATCCAATTTGTTTTGATGCGTTTTAGGTCATCAGTCCATCTGGTGATGGGGGGGGGGGTATACTGTGTTTTTAAAGGCTTCCGATCTTGGTGTCCATTCGAAGATTCGTTTTGTCCACCTGTTATCAACTGTTTTCGTAACATGACCCGCGTAGTTCCACTTCAACATAGCTATTCTTTCTGCAGCATAAATCACTTTCGTTCGTTTAAGTATTTCTGTATTTGGTATTCTATTTATGAGAAAAACCCTTAGCATTGTCCGTTCCATTGCTAGTTGTGTCATCCGTATATTTCTAATTGTCTATTTTGTCATTGTTCGAGCCTCTGCACCAAATGTGAGAACAGGAAGAACACGCTGCTTGAAAATTTTTCTTAAACAAACTGGCAACACTGACTTTATTACTAAGCTAATGAAAAGTTCGCGGAGCGAAAATGATAAAACAAGTTTATATTTGAAAAAATGATTTTATTTTTCCATATATTCTCCCTTAAGCTCAATACATTTTCCAGCTGTTTTACAATTAATTTATTCCTTCAACAGTTGGTAGTCCTTCAATATACACATTTATGGCTGCTATATCTTCTTCATTTTATGAAGAACGCTTGCCACGTAAAAGTTTTTTGAGGTTTGGGAACAGACGAAAGTCAGATGGGGCAAGATCTTGTGAATATGGTGGATACCCTCTCAATTCGTAGTGTAACTCTTTCAATTTGGGCTATTGCAAGAACACCTCTGTAAGTTGGTGAGCCGTTGTTTTGAGGAAAAATGATTTTTTCTTCGCAAAATCAGATTTTTTCTTCGCAAAATCAGATTTTTTCTCATAAATTTTTGCATTCAATTGATCCAAAGGGTTTGAGTAATACTGTCCTGTTTTTATTTTACTGATTTGAAGGTAATCAATTAACAAAATGCCTTTTGCATACCAAAAACTTTATGCCATGACCTTTTAGGTCGATTTTGACCACTTTGGCTGCTTCGGAGCTGAACAACCGAGCTCAGTCCACACTGCAGTTTGTTGTCGCAGTTCAGGATCATAGTGGTAAACCCATGTCTCATCCATAGTTACAAAACGACGTTTAAAATCTATTTTATTCTTTGGGAAAAGATCCAAATGTTGATTAGAAAGTTTTACTCGCAGTCGTTTTTGATCAGAATTTAACAAATGCTGCACCCATCTTGCACATAGCTTTCTCAAGCCCAATTCCTTTTCAAAATATGAAACATAATCATATCATGCATAGAATTAATTATTTTTTCAGTAGTTACACTTATTGGACCACGTTGAAACTCATCTGCCCTCTTACAAACCATTATTATTAATAATAATATTTACCATTTACATTTATATTTACCGATAATATATTTACCATTTCACTATGAATTTCTATTGCCTTTAAACCTTTTTTGACAAAGAATTTAATCACTGTACGATTTTCAATAGTTTCCATTTTAAAAAATAACACTGATACGTTTACTTTAATCTGCTGTTTATACGTTTGCTCTTAATACATTCCCTGGTCTTATTAATATAACTGATATATAAGTGTTGAAAGTATCTAATAAAATGTTGAATTTCATTTCCTTATTCTGATTTTTGCTTCCTAATGTCAAATTCGTGGACGAAATAACAAAATTCAAAAGAACAAAGTAACAAAAGGAATGCGGAGCAGACTAATATTGACATTCCTACCGGATACAGCAAGTGATAATTTAGATTTTCTTTTTTAATAAACTTCTGTCCTGGATATTGTTATTAGACTGTACGATTGATTTAGGAGAATTTTAGAAAGCAAATTTGGTCGGCCATATCTTTCCGGAGATAATCCAGCTGTGCCCGAGCATTTATATTCAATTTTTTTTTCTTTCTGATGTAAAATGTAATATTATTTTGGAGGGACGCGTTTTTTGTCGATTCTAATTTGTTTGCCGTTGAGGTTTCTCTTCTTTTTCGAAAGGAAATATACAAGAAAAGGAAATTTAAATAACACAAGCAATTTTTTTTGTTTTATTTTTCATTAAATAGTATTTTGAATTCCAGCTCCATATCAAGAGTTTTCTAAAAAGAGTGTCAAAACTTTAAAAAGTAAAAGCGGCATCACTATTTGAAATAAAATGTCCCTTACAGAATGCTGTGTTCAGTATATTGATCACCATCCAAGAATACACCATTCAATAGCGCGTAGAAATTGGGCTCTAGAGCAGTTAGACGGCGACAAATCCATTAAGCGCATTTCTAGCTTAATAGGTTTGTGAAGAATCATAACTGCAGGATTTGGGCAGATGAAAATCCTCAAGTGATTCAGGAGTTACCTTTTTACCCTCAGAAAGTCACTATTTGATGTGGTTTTTGGATTGAACAATCGATAGGGCTTTATTGAGAATGATGATGGATGATAGAAGTTGTATTACTGTTAAAGCGAAAACTTTTGGGATATACTAAAAGAATAGATTTATCTTCAACTGATATATGTGTGTATGTTTTTTGCAACAAGATAGTTCGACCTGTTATACATCTCGTTAGATCGATTTATTGCAAGTTCTTGCAATGCTTTATTGAAAGTTCACTGATATAGTCAACTGGCCACCAAGACCTTGCGATCTTACGCCCTTCGATTATTTTTGTAGGGTTATATTTAGTCTCTGGTTTACATAAGTAAACCTCAAATAATTCTTGACCCTAGACAAGACATTCCGGCCGCCATTAAAAATATGCCGCCCGATATGTCTAAAAGGATCAACGAAAATTGGTTCTTCAAAATGCATTCCCCTAGACGAAGACGAGGAAACATAATGCCATTATTGGTTCTCCAAAATAAAATAAAAATTACACGATTATCACTTGTAGTTAATCATTGTGCCTCCTTTTAAAATTCTAACGCTCTTGTTGGACAATCCTAAACAATACTTTCGAGTGATAGCGTGATTGATCGTGTGATCGAGTGAAACATAGTAACAATGATAATAATTAAAAACTTGGATCATTATCTCAGAGATATTCTCTGACATGTCTCGGCCTCGCGATCATACTCTTAGAGAGTTTTGTATAAACTCAATTAAAGTATCAAAGCTCTGTCTAATGGAGGTCGTTTGTTTTTCTCTCGTTAAATTTATGACACTTTCAATATCTTGTGAAATAAATACCAAGTGTTTTAATTATTATTATTCTTAATAAACGTTAGATGGTCCCATAAGTTTAACGATAGTGGTATTTATTTCCTTCTTCCTCGAATGAACGAACACAAATGTTGAGTTCATTGAAAGAGAACAAAACTGATTATAGCACAGGGAAGAAAAAGACGAAAGTATAAAAAAATAAATACAATTTAATACAACTGTTAGTGATGGGTCTGACCGTAAATATCTTCAGCGTTCTTTCTGCCATCATGAAATTGTGCACACAGCTTAAAAACATTCTTACAGCTTATTGTCTGATCCTGAAGAGGTACCTGTACCTTAAAATTTTTGGTAGTCAAAATGCGTTGTTGCATACATTTTTCGTATATTTCCTACCCCAGCATACTCTATGATCAATTTTAGTTTTAAATTATCGATAACTTACTTGTGTTTACTAACACTACTACTTATATTTAGATGTTCATCTGAAAATTCCGATAAACATACGAGTATTTTTCTCTAAAACGCAATCTTCTTTTAATTATATTAATCTATAGCTCATTCAGGGAAATAATGGTTGCACGTCATTAATCTAAAGAAATATATTGCCAATTTAAATCCATACAAAAATAATTTAAAGTTTGAGGCACTCTCTTTCCTTCTTCCTCTAATTCTATTAGAATAGGATAAAAATACGGTGCGCCGTTGGATTACATTTTGCGAATTTGCTGTCAAATTGACACTTAGGTTTGTAATTCTGAACAGTATTGTCGGCATAACACAACTTTCTTCGTCGAATCTGTCATTTTCAGGTTCTGATCATTTTTGAGTTGTGCCTTCAAACGTTTTGAATTATTTTTACAGTATTCTTTGCTGTTTTAGCTATTTTCTGGTTTAGTTTCTGTTCTCCTTCCGTTTCGAGTTCTGTAGTAAAAAACCTGCGATTATCATTGCAAAAAAATGCCAAAACCGTTAAGAAGTTGATGTAAGCAACTTGTCTGGTCACTTATCAGTTACTTTGAACAGAAACGAAATGATGGAGCTCCTCTTTTGCCATTAAACGCCGTGAGAGAGGTGTGTAATAATAACTTAGTAGGTCTCATGATTAAATGGATATTTTAGTCAGTTTCAGCTGCATTAAATATTAGTATTGGTACAGTTAGTGTAATTTCAAAAAAGTTGAAGAATAACGAAATCTCAAAATCACGTCTAAAAAGCGTCTACATCCAAAACGAGTAACTAATCTAGATTATCTTGATGTGGGCTCAATTGGCAATCAAATCTATGAAATGTAGGAAAAAAGTGAGTAGATTTACATGGTAATATTGTAATTTTATGAAATTTTATTGAACAATTTCTGAACAAATGGTTAATCTTGAAAGTATTCATGAAAAACTAAAGAACATGCAGCTCTTTGATGAATATAAAACTTCCGTTTCATACACTTCAAGAAATTAGTTTCAAATGGAGTAAGGATAATCCACGTAGGGGCCATCAGGATTATCCTTAAGTTGTTGGAAGTACAGATATTACATTTAAACAAATCCAATTTTTGAAGATGTATTAAAATAGTAAAGATGAATCTATGTTTGATTTTGTTTATTTGGATGAAACATGGATATTTCAAAATGGGACCTTGAGTCACTCATCACAAGATGATAACAAGCTGAGTGTAAAGACTATACAAGTTGATGGAAAAAGGTGAGTTCTATACCTAATAGTTAGGAGCCATTAAAGTCATATTGTCATAAATAGTTGTATTAAGACGTGTCAGTAAGAATAACATATTATTGTAGATATATTGTTTTTCATGCTGATAGCAAGAATGGCTTTATTCCAGAGGCCAAATTAATCTCTTCTTCTAAAACAAATGGCGATAGTCATGGAGAAATGAAGTAAGATAAGTTTTTGTTTTGGTTTGAAAACCAGCTGTTGAAAATCTGGAAGGAATCATCAGTTATTGTCATGAATAATGCACCACATCACAGTACACTGTTGATAAAACCAAACATTGCAGAAAGGCTGATGAAGCAAAATCTTCCTTTTGAAAATACTATGTTGAAAAGTGAACTGCTGCAAATCGTTATTCGGTGAGCAGTAATTAAAGCAATAGGTTTAGGTTTTATAATGTTCTTTTCTAGGAACAAGCCTTAAAAAGAATATGTGACAGGTCATATGGCTAAAGACTACGGCCACAGAGTGTTACATTTTCTCCTTATCATTGTATGTTTAATCCTATAGAATTGATATGGGGGGTGGACAAAAATATTACAATTGTCTTATAGATCGAGACGGAAGAACGATTGACAACTGTTTGGATATGTGGTAAGAAGCTTTATCAACAGTACAGAAGAAGAGTTTAAAAGATGGTGGAATCGCGAAAGAGTATTTGATAGACTAGAAGTTAATCCCCTATAATTTACTTGAACGGCGATTCAGATACTGAAAGTTGTTTTAGTGATAGTGCATGAGTAAACTTTATGTGTTCTAAATGAAAAGCCGCTATGGTCACACAGAAACAGATTTTTTACTAAAACTTTTAAAGAAAAAACTGTTCGTGTTACTTTTCCATTTACAGTGTT